>JAHZMV010000256.1:0-13306 GCA_027743765.1 Coecobrya sp. COE2
TTCCGCTTCACTTAAAATATTAATTAACAGGTTGACAAATAATCATACATGCTCAAGTCGGTTACGTCAAAAGACACCCTTTTTGAAAAACTGAGCTAATTATACACCGTTTCCGTTTTTTTTGCTTCCTTTCTTTTCCTAAAAAAGTTTTTTTTCTTTTAAAACAAATTTTTATTCAACTTGGATAAGGAGTTGAGGCGTAAAATAAAGTAGAGAAAAAAGAGAGCAACTTGTAGAGTTTTTTTTCTTCTGAGCTTGTTTGTTATTTCGGATGATGATGATGAGCTGCTGGAATAATTGAGAGAGAGAAAGAAAAAAAGGGTTACTCTTGAGAGATCATTTGCATTCCCCAATCTCGGAAGCAGTCAAGCAACTTATATTTGATTATAAAAAAACGAGAGCTAAGAGATAAGATAGATATGTATACATGCATATACATAAGCATATTAGATCATTTCCTTCTTTTTAAAAAAAACGTGTTGTTTTTTTACACACGGCTTCTGGAACTGAAAACGCATGGCAAGCCATGTGACAACAGAAGAAGAAAAAATAGGGTTTTCTTTTAACTTTTCTTTTTTGAGATGTATCAAATGACAAACAAAATATTTAGGAGTGCATAAGATCATTAACTGATCATTATAAAAGTACCGTATATTTTGTAATTATAACCGGGTTCATAAAATAGCGATTTGAAAATATCAGACTTCAGGTACATTTTTCAGACGGCGTCATAGTTTCCTGTTTTTAAGCCAAGCGTCTGTATCTCCCACGACATGATTTACTTTTTCTACCTGGCTTAAGTAAACATTTTTTGCGAAAATATACAGGGTCATTAAAAATATTCCATTTCATTTGCCCGTCCGTAAATTCTTATCTTTATGTAAGCCTACCTTAAAAATCCGGGAAGCATACATTCATTCTATTTAACAATAACAATCCACTAAACTATATTTACCCAGGTTATCAATTTAATTAAATTTTCAATCAAAGTCAAAGTCATGGAAAAAATTTTGTTATTATTCATAAAAATAATTTGAACCACCTTGACACTGCACCTGGTTTTAATATATATGATAAGTAAACAATTATATAATTTGGTGATAAAGCACTCATCAGAAAATAAAAATCCATTCATAACTGACCAATAATTTATATGTCAGCTTAGTTTTTTGCATAATACGCGGAAATACATCTGTGAGCTTGTTCTTGTCTCTGCTTATCTTTTAAATTGCGTTTTAAATTGTAATGCAAATAAAATTAATGATTTTTTTTCTGTCTTGTTTGTCCTGATCTCTTTACAGTTTGCAGTAAAAACTAAAATAAATACGAGCATATAGACCAGACCAGAGAGGGAGAGAGTTGACCGACAGATATCAACGCCGCAAAATGAAAACTGGTCGTAAACGTCAAGGACACCAGAGATAAAAAAACTCTTCATCATCGTCAACATTCCTGTAGATAAATTTGTACAGAAAAAAACCGAAAAATTAATAAGCTGCCGCTTCAATGTCCCTTCAAAACTTATAACCTGTTAAATCTACCCGGGATCTTATATTGTCCACCCATGTCGCTAGAAAACAGGTATATTTTTTATTTTACATTTATTTTGAAGGAAGCGGACACCATTTTAAAATTATTTCTCTATTTGATAGTAATTATTTTAATTTTATTTTAATTATTTTTACTACTACAAAAATACACTCCATGTACAACAAATGAAAAAAGTATCTCATAAAAAATAATATTCCGCACAAGAAGAATTTTTTCTAGAAAGCATACACCTACACACAGATGATTAATTTGTTGTAATAGCAAAATGGCGTTGCCATAAGATAATATGTAGTGTGGCAGAGAAGAAAAAATCAATTTTATTTCCCGAAAAAAAATTGATAGAATAACTGATTTAAGTGATTACTTTATACGCAGGTATGCAGATATGGTAGAATATACATGTAAATAAAATATTATTAAGTGTGTAAATAATTTTTTTAAACTATAAAAATCAGTTTTAATAAAAATAATATTCATCACTTTTCACACCTAAAACTTGTCCAAAAATACATCACATTCTCATTTTACGTCATCGAAAATTTATCCGTAAATTATGTTGCTTTAAAAAAACGACGCTGCTGCTGCTTTAAAAACTACACACAATTAAATAGCAGTACTGTACATTAAATAAATCAGCCCTTCCATTAAAACTACATAATATAATTAGGTAGGTAATTATTAAAACAGGTTACATTTTTAATTATACTTTGAGTCCGACTAAAATCTCTCCGCAAAATAGTCATTAAATTTTAGCATTAAAATAAACATATTTCTGGATAGTAATTAAAAACGTAGCAAGAAAAAAAATTGATCCAGTGTAGTCTACTGAATTAAAAAAAGTAGAAACAAAAATATTTAGTCAAACAGATTGTAAGTTAGAGACAGAGCTAAAAATACGTACGGTATCTTGTCCAAAGAAAGAAAATATATTATAGTAAAATTTTTGTCTAGAGTATACGTTCATAAATAAAAATATAATTATAAAAATGTTAGTTTCTTCTAAAAACTCTTCTAAAATATTCTTTTTATTTCTTCATTAAAAAAACTGGTCCACTAAGGATACTAATTTTATCTGGAGATGTGCTTAGAAAAAAAATTATTCACAAAGAAGTTATGATAAACTCATGTTATCAATTAAGATAAGCCCGTATTCTACTGGCATACATAACAACATATTTGTTCAGTTAGGTCCAGACATTATATATTTGGCAGAGCAGATGGAATAGTTCACGCTTGACGGGGTACTAATGTCTATATATTGGCTTGTTGTGGTAGGTAGCAACTTACATCATTTTTGGCAGAAGTATTACCGTTTTAAATTGCTAGACTAGTAAACTAGTTTTTTTTTCTTCTTGAAGAGCTAAAACGGTACTGTATGCATTTGCAACAAAAGATTTAATTTTTATTTGGTAGATTACAACGCCGTGTGAAAAATATCTGTAGCACGTTTCCAATCTTCTTTTCAACACTTTTGTTCTTCTTTTCTTTCTTCTTTCAATGCTCGTAATATGATCCAGTAGACACGGAAGAAACTGTTTTTGGAAGCAAATATAAATTTGTTGGATGTTTAACTCTATAGGTAATTTTTTTGTTATGGTAGTGCAGTATGGTCTATAGCTCAATTATAAAAATTTGTTTACTACTGGATAGTACACAAAACCTTGATATGTATTTTACTTTGATTAAAAAATAGACTATATTTTTCCACTATTTGAAATAGTATTGGGATTTTAAAATAATTTTTAGAAGCAAACAAAAATTTTAAAAATGTTTTACGGCGTTTTTGTTACTAATTTTATTTTTTTGGTAATTAATTATTTTTTGGTGATAAATTAAATTTTGCTTCATTTTTACTCTATTTTACTCTTCGTATACATTCCTTGTCTGTTAATTTTCACGTATTTTTTGTCAATATTATTAAACTACTGATTATTTTAGGTTAAAAACAAATTAGTGGTTAGGAAATAAGATTAGTATTGGATAAGCTCAGATTGACGACGACGTTCATAATATTTTTAAGGTTATCACTTTCCACCAAAATAATCATCACTTATCACTGTTCTCGTTTTTAAAATAGGATGTCTTGAAAAACCGTTTTCGCTTACGTATAAAATAAACGTCGTGTACCTTTTTAACTTAAAAATATATAACTTCTGGATAGAAATGTATCCCGGCTGTACAGTATATACACTACACACACAACAACACAAAATATTATAGTATTTAAGAATATTACTGATTATTATTATTATCCAATAAATATATAATCATTATTATTACATCCATGTATACCTATCAAAACTTGTATAAATAATAAACAATGGTAAAAAATTATTATTGTAATAAATAAAAAAACACAGATTTTAGAAACCCGAAAACAAAGAGCATTATTATTAATTATTGTCATAGATTGAATGAGTGAAAGAAACAGAGAGAGGGAAAATATGAATGGCTAAGAAGGTAATTCTCAGTGATATTAGTTTTTATGTGAGTTGTTTGAAATTTTAGAGAAAAAATAAGAATATAGCTTGCTTGTATATAAACTTTGCAATCATCACTCATCCTACAAAAAATTATCACTTGGCACAAACTAATCTAAAACATGTGTGTTATTGGAAGGTAATTAATTTACATAAATTATCCAAAAACTTAATTAGCCAAAATTAAAATTAGTTTACAATTGTTGCACCCTAAATTAGAAAAAAAATTGTAAAATTGTACTATAATTACTTGTTAAATGTTACTTAAATTTATATATGCTGCTATTGATGATTGTATTATGATAATAAGAATATAAATAATAATGACAACCGAAAAAATATCACTTTTCTTCCAAAAAATTATTTACCACCATTTGTCATATTTTTGTGCACCTCAACAATTTTCAGGCATATTATTTAACATCCGCTGCTACTATTTCATATTTTACGGTAAATACCTCTTTATTTAAAACAATTACATAATAAAATTATATTTTAACTACCTACAATAATTAATATCACACGAACAAAAATGACAAACGGAAGATGATAATAATCACTTGCATTTATATTTTTCCTTTTTCTTTTCTAAAAAAACTGCAATTTAATTTAAAAAGACAATAAGGCACAGCACATTTAGAAAAAAAATGGAGATAAGACGAGAGGATAACACCAATTTTTTTACAGAATAAAATTATTATAGCATACACATCAATTTTGTTGAGTCTTCTTCCGTGTTTAAGCGAAGCAAAAAAATATACACATGCTTACCTACTCACGTTATAAAGCATAAAAAGCCTACCTATTTTATTATAGCGCTACCAGTATTAAAAATTATCTGTCTATAAACTTGGTACAAAATATACACAGGTTTTTAAGCTTGAATTCAATAAGCTTCTTCAGCTCCGCAAAACAAAGCTATCCTTCCCTTGAGATATTAATATTTAATTCAGGAATAGTAAATTATTCAGTTTTAAAAATATATTTTTTCCAATAATGTTTTGCCCGTGTGTCGTTCAAAAAATATGCTAAGCAGCTACGTCGATATATTTTTGTGAGGATTTCCTTATTCATAAATAGGCATGAAGACTAGATAGGAGACGAGCTAGGTATCTCTTATTAGGTATTATATAACGCGAGGAGCAGCAAAGAGGAAACCCTTCCCGTTTAAAAACAAAGCTATAAAATTTAACAATATTTTTAAAGTCACATTTTTCCTAGGTTTCTATGTATATGATAGAATTATTTGTTATGGTTATCATCCGGTTTAATCGATAAGCTGAAAGTAGAGATAAAATATAAATCAGTTTCAAGTTACCCCAAAAATAATATTTTTTGTGAAGGTTTAATGCTGTTCAAAATACTTTTTTAGATTTTTTAATAAAATGAGACTTTTAGGTGTAAGTGAATGTGATGATTTAATCGGATTATAATCAGCACACACCTGAGATTACATTTTGGTGCTCTTACAGCAGATTAAAATAGAGAATTTTGATTACATAATAAAATTGATAGGATTTGCAGAGATTTTCTACTGGAGTAATCAACTTGGACTCGTTGAGGTTTTACTGAGGATGATGTTATTTCCGGTTATGGTTAAGTTTACTGCTGTGTGGGCATTTTTCCAGGAATGCATTATCCATCGGACACCGCAGCATAATACCCCGCTTATTTTATTGCAATGGATAGATGTCCCATGGACGACGTAATTTTTTTTAAAATAGGGAAAAGTCGGCCGGCGAAAAAAAATCCCGAATGGTAAATAAGCTCTCATTTTATTCCTTTAATTAACTAATTAACAACATTTATTACCTTAACTCCATTAAATAATTAAACTGGTTCATTCCAGTTAACTACTTTATTATCATACCATCTTTATAAATTGCTTATTATTATCGTCATCGTCATTAAGAAAAACAAGTGTTCTTTTTAATCCTCTCATCAACATGCTTTACACAGCAAAAAAATGATAAGCACTTATCATCCATAATAAACCTGCAAAGAAAATTATGTATTTCGGATAAAATGTAAAGCAGAGTTAGATCACAGTATTAGATCTTTTGCGATCCGATACTGTGATCTTGCTCTGTATTGTAAAATCAATTCAATTTCAGGTGGATTGTCTAACTAGTGGCGTTATAGTTATTCAAATAGCAAGACTGCACGCCTTTTTTGGGGAAGAGCAACATAATATTTATTTATGGAGAAAAATAACATGTTTTTGTAGCCGTGCTCTGTGTCTGATAACCACTTATCAAACAATTTTGTCATAACACAGATTTTGTTTGAAAAAAAAATGGTACTGGGACGAATGATGGATGCTGCTACTGCGCCACACACACAAGAGATCAATATAAATAATAATCTGAGTGAGTGGTACATAATATTATTTATTGTGGGGATAATGGACAGACCTTGAAAAAAATAAAACGAGAGAGAGATCTTCATTATCTCTTGTTGCTGGACCGCAAGCTATTCTCAAGTGGGATGGGCACGGTCTCATCTCTTTTTAAATATGTTTTTAAATGTGCAATTAAAATTAAATGCAATTAAAAACTTGGGGACGGCTGGACTCTGAAAAAATTCCTTACGTGGTCAGTTCATCAAATTTATTGTCACTATTTACAAGAGATTGAGGCGAGCAATGGTCAATTATTTTCAAAGTCTACTTCGGCTATTCATAGGTCAGGTGTATTTGAGTCTGCTGAGATTCTAATTATATATTTGCAATTATATTTATTATTTTAATTGAATTTGCAATAACAAATATTTAGTCAATTGAATTGAAATGAATGAAAGGCTGGAGATAGCCTTGAGAGAAGAAAAGCATTTATTTATTTTTTATCAGTTTTATTTTTATCAGCAAAATGATGGCGCATAATAGAGAATAGCTTAGCTTGCAAAAATGTACATACATGTGCTTGAGTTTTGATGAGCAGACTGAAACAAGTCTGTGTGATTAAGTTATTAAATAAAATTGATTTCAATCTAACAAGTATTATCTTTAAATCGTGTCATTTGAATGCATTTTTTTCAAGTTCACATATTTTTTTTAAAAAGTCTGTCTAGGTCTGACCATTTCAGTTGATTACGTAAAAATATGCAAGAATTAATGAATGTCGTGTAATTATGTAACGTTGTAGCAAAGTAGCCAAAAAAAATTTTGGAGTCTCACTTTACCCCAAGGGAAGCTAACATTCTCAACATGCCCCACATATTCAAAAATCAATTATTCTCTCTGCACTTTGAAATGTCATGGCCGGACGGCAGAACAGACTAATAAACTAGATGATTAGATTCCCTATCGACATATCTTATCGTTTTTTACTCGGTTCATTTTTAAGTGCTCTCTGGATAACCATAATATTATTTCCGCTCTTTTTTTTCAAAACTAATAATTTTTATCTATTTTTCTCCTCATCAAATCAATCATTAAAATATATCTCCCCTTCTAACATATCTTATCGTTTTTTTACTCGGTTCATTTTTAAGTGCTCTCTGGATAACCATAATATTATTTCCGCTCTTTTTTTTCAAAACTAATAATTTTTATCTATTTTTCTCCTCATCAAATCAATCATTAAATATATCTCCCCTTCTTCTTCAAACTTTCCTTCATATTTTTTTTAAATATCTGCTGAAATGACTAATTATTTATCTCTCTCTGGCTAAGCATACAAAGCACCCATTTAAAACCCATTCTATATACTTGTTTTGACAGTCATGCCATCATCTTTAAAACTGCGATAATAATTATTTAAGAAAAAAAGTAGAGATTTTTATCTGATAATTACCACCAACATAGCCATATATATTCCAATACAACTCTCCAACCAACTTTGCTGGCTATTCTCATATAAATCAAGTGACTCAAAACCTCGTCAAAAAAATATACGTACAACAGCTTGTTATACCACACAGAAAAAAAAAGATTTATGGTTTGCAAGTAGCAGCATCACAGAAAACAAGAGCATTCCATTCACGACTCTATTTTCTCTTCTCTTTACACAGGCGACATAGTTTTTAACCTTTGGCCAGCTCAATAATATTTACAAAAAACTACCGTGAATTATTATATGAAGATGATCAAGAATATATATATTTTTTTTGGAATCAAGAAAAAAAGATTCGGGTGAATGGAAAAACGGAACGTATATTTTTTAAATAAGAAAAAAATAAGATAAGAACTGAGCTCTGGGTCTACACTATGGTGAACTTTGACCCAAGTAAAATGTACATTTAAACTGTTAGAATAGTAAAGTGTTTTAGGGGGCCGTAAAATCTTAAAAATTAACCTGGTCTCTAAATACATTTTCTGTAATATCCTGAATGCTACAAATCTAACCTATGAATATATTTGACTTTAAACATAAATATTATGACCGGCGTTGTAATTTGACAAAATACGGTATTTCCCAGTAAAGTACTCCTGCTAAATATTAAATGTCGATGGGATCATCGCCGTCGTCTTCATCGCGAACATCTGTCGTCTTCGTCATTCCCTATTATATCCCCAGCTAATTTTCTTCTTTTCCAGCATCTCTACATACATCAGATTTACTAGTACCGTTCTTCTTTTTTACCGTTTTTTTGACGTCTCTAATCTTTCTTTTGGGGATTTTAGAATACATTAAAAACAGGCAGTGGTTTTTGTTATTATGACAAGCAGCTCAATACCATTGCCAGTCAGTGTTATGGAGATTGGGGTGATGTGTGTCACGTTGACTCGGTTATTTTTCTCATGAATACTTTATTTTAACCCTTTTTATTACCATACAGGGAAACTGTGTAGAAGAAGATAACAGTATTTTTTTTCCTGGGTCATCAAAAATGTCAAATAAAAAATGTATTTTTATGAGGAGACTTTTTTAAAAGATTTGATGAGAATATTTGGTTCTCATGCACTTTGCTCGCCTTAAATCTGTCAAATATGTAGTAAAAATGGCAATAGTGAAGGAACATGTAAAAAGATGACTGATTTGTGGATTCCACATGTTGAATAAAATGGTCGGTGTGAAAGTGTCTCGTAAAATGTTTGAGATGCACTATATATTGAAATGAGATTTGAAGGTCCTAAATACTGATTAAATATGTATTCACAGATTAAAAATAATTGCTTGATATTATAAAATAAATCTGCGTCATTCAAACCATGTGCCGATCCACACACCCACGCAACTGGACAATTCCAGCCAATCATACCAAAGGAGATTTAAGGCCGGTCTTCTGACGACCGTCGTTTTGATTAAACCAAAGACGATGAATAAATAAAATTCATTGAAAAAATGTTATAACAGATTAGCCAGTTATTTAAGTTATCACTGAAAAAAATAATTATACAAGTGGAAGGAATAAATGAATCTGGTTGTTTATCTTCCTTTTTTTAATTTATTTTAATCACAGGAATTAAAAGTGGTCCAGTGTAGCATTTTTTTTGTATGGATTGCGTGGGCGTGGTACTTGCTAAAGCTGACAAGATAATGTACCTAAATAGTTTAAATCAATGCGAGAAAGAAAAAAAAACGAACGTATATTTTTTGATGGTTTATATAATCCTTCAATACTTGACCTTGTTTTTGTCTGCTGGAAGGAGAAAATGCACAGAGAAAAGATAAATGCGCAATATTAATATTTTTTGGGGCATTATGAAAAAAACACATTTTTTGACACAAGTGATGTTTCAGATTTTTTTTGGCCGGTTTCAAACTGGATACAAAATACGTAGAAATAAAAATGATAACATCTGATCAGATTATACGCCGTTTTGTAAATTACGTCTTGAAAATTGTTCGCTAAATGTTTTAAGGTATATGACTGCGATGCAAAATTCCTTAAAAAATTTCCATTATGAACTCTAGTGAAACTCTCAGCAAATATTTAAATTTGTTTGTTAACTTACATACGTGACAACACGTGTTTCGCTTGAATAGGTTTTTGTGTTTTATCAGCAAATATTAAAGTTAAACGACCGACAAACAAAAACATATTTATATTTTGAATTAAATAGTTTTGAGTTTAATTACCTAAAAGGAAATGCATTACAGCCTATTATTATCATCAATGTACAAGTTCAAGAATTTTTATTTTGGTCTGTGATGTCCAGAGTCTGTCAGGTCAATAAAATCTGGTAGCCCCAATCATAATAAAAATTTTCCACGGTCGCTCAAATCCCCCAAAATTCCAATCTACGCAGAAAAAAATGGGGAGAACGTGCAAGTTCATTTGGAATCATGTGCTATTTTGTTTCCAAAACGGTGATCATAAAAACAAGTGGAGACAAAACAGCCTTGAAAAATATACATTGCCAATATAACCTGCCATTGCCTTTGCCCTTTTTTCTGATCCCAAAGCATTAAAAAACAAAATAATATTTTTGTACCAAACAAATTGACCATTTTGTCTGCAAAGCTTGTGTCTGTCTAGAGTGCACTCCAGCACGGCGTATGGACTTCCTCGTTATTCTCGACTTTGACCGTCATCACATCACACAGTGAAAATGATAAGTAATTATTATTATTGTTATTTTTTGAATGGATGCATTAAAAATATGTGTGTGGGTGGCCGGCTGCTGGTTGTTGGGTATGAAGTACGAAAAGTACAACGAACTAATATCTCTCCATGAATATCAATCAACACATTATAAAAATAAGCCTTGCAGGCGGTTATCTTTTCGTCGTTAAAGCCATTCATGTTTTTGCGACTTGTCACAAAATAATTGCCATAAATATTTGCAGTTCGCTGGGTATTATTTATTTTGTTACGCGATACATGCAAAAAAATAATAATAACGGCGAACAAATTTGACGATGATTTTTGTGCATGTTATTGGCCTTGCAATAAAATAAAGCAAATGTTTTGACTAAACTGCTTGAAACAATAAATGTATTCATAATCATCGCTTGCTTAAAAGAATATGAGGTCAGTTATTTTAATTATTTTGTTCTATAATTTATATAAATTTTTGCTAGACTTTGACGACAATATTTTGCTAAATAACTTTTCAATCAAGATTAAGAACAAATAGATAGAATTAGTTGAATAAATAGAATTTTGTCACAAAATTTACAGAACATTATTCTCATTTCTTGTTAAATATTTCCATTTTTTGTCTCCAGTTTCTTTCCACGAAAAAAAAATCAAACAGCTGCTCTAACAAAAACAATTTTCACCCAGAAGCGCCCATCTCCTTTCCATCAACAAACCATTTTTTAATCTCGTGCATCTCATCTCATTTTTCTTCTTCTTTCCAACAGCATTGCCACCACTTGTTGTTTCATTATCAACAGGCAAGATTATATAAAACCCTTTTGCATACACACATACTTGCATAATACCATATTACAATATTGAAAAAAAAATTATCTTAAACATTTTAGATAAATTATCATTATCTTTTTTTTCTGGTCGTTGTGCACAAGAAAGATAGATACACGCATAAGTCAATACGGGGAAAATGAAGGAGAACATGTGCCGCTAATCTTACTCCAGCCATAAGAATGATAGCTTTTGTTTACACATTTGTTATTAGAAAATGAGAGTGTTGATTATCGAGCAGAGAGTCATTTACATCCAATTATCATATATTCAAACGAAAAGGAGAGTAGTTTATAAAACCGAGATTAGATTTTAGACCATTATTTATCAGAGTCATCAAAATCGAACCAAGTATTCCCAAAGTAAACATTTGAATTGCTACTTTTGAACACCTCTTAAAATAATATTGACTCGCATGGAACAACATAATCAGACGACAAGGTCAGGTAAATAAATTTTTATCCAAAGAAATATCAGACGACGTCAGACTTTTGCCGAAAAAATAAAATAAAAATAGTGCGTACTTCAGGAAAAGGGATCTCGGTGTTGACAAGCTAACAAAATTTTTGTTTGTGTGTCTGTTGCCTTAAGGTTCCTTCCGAGTTTAAGTCAGATGACAGGTGTTGTACGCAACGTTTTTTTTATCCAAAAAATCCAACAGACTGGGTTATAGCTTGCCTTAGGAATTGTAAGAGATGAGATGTTTTTAGGATAAGATGATGATGTAAAAAATTTTTCATCAAGTGATTACCCTACTACAATCTCCATTTATTTTTATAAACGTATACTACACGCACTTAATTGAATTCAGGGTCAAGAGCAACAATTTTTTTTATTGCTTGCTCCTCTGTAAAACATGTGGTGTACAACACACAGTAAAAATTTTCATCAAGTGATTACCCTACTACCATCTCCATTTATTTTTATAAACGTATACTACACGCACTTAATTGAATTCAGGGTCAAGAGCAACAATTTTTTTTATTGCTTGCTCCTCTGTAAAACATGTGGTGTGTACACGCATAAAAAAATTGGTTTTCGGATTTTTTTGTAGCTGGACGACGACGACACAAGGTGGATTTTTGACCAAGGATGGTTTATTTTCCTGCCTCAATTAATAAATTACCCTTAACAAATAGCCCCTGGTCAGTATAAATTTAAATGAAAAAAGATCAATCTTTTTTTCCTAGAGAAAGAAAGAACCTAGCAATTAAAGACACGAGGATAATATCAAATAAATTCAATCAGGATTCAAGCTCCGGTTGTCAGCACGTCACTCTGATTACCATAAAGATTAACTTATCATCATTATCAATCAATTGAAAGTTGCCCATTAAGTTGTTTAGGCAACAGGTGATAAAATACATTCCTTCCAGAAAAGAATTTAGAGCTACCTAAAAAGGTGCGATTTTATTTGAAATAATCGTCAATAATCAATTTGAATCTGACATTTAATACGGATCGATTAATCCATCAATTACCTATTCAGATTTTTTTAAAATTTTGCTGAAGGCGTTAAAACTGGTCAAAATACCAAAAAAATTAAGACAAGCTTTCTATTAATTTTTGCAGGTGGTCACGGCTGACCAATGGTCAAACGCAACATGAGTCACTTAGCATGACTCAAGCAGCAAAATAATTATTTTTCTTTCTCCCCATCTGGAAAAATACTACTAAAATATTTTTTTTCTGAACAAAAACACAAATATTAAACTGCGTCGTACCCAAACAAAAGAAAGTTTTTTTCCCATGTTAAAAAAATTTATATTTTATGCGACGGTAAAACCAAACAAAGACGATTTTTTGATCATCTCCTCTCTCTCCCTATATTTTTTTGCCACGTGCCACGTGTGTACCCTGTTGCTTCTTTACATTCGCTCTACTTTATATTTTCTTTTGATACTTTTTATTTTTATGCGAGATACAAAGGCCACAAAAGTCCAGGGAAACCCTTTTTTCTG
>JAHZMV010000257.1:0-10691 GCA_027743765.1 Coecobrya sp. COE2
CTAAAATTTGTATGCATTCTGCGCATAATATGCAGAGAGTGACAATTCGTAAAATTTGCGGCATCTTTTCTGCGCGGAAGCGATAATCGTTTGTAGATGGGGTATTTCTTTCTTGATTTATTCAACTGCGGATCAGAAGCTTGTTAATTCGATAGAATTGCTCAGTAGAACAAAATATTTTTAAAGAACATTGGAGGTGTTTGCAGTAGGATTATACTTATCAGATATTGGCTTATTAACACAAAAGAGTTTGCTTATGTTAATACAGTTATGATGGCTCATTACTATCAGCCACGGAGTGTGGACCGCACAAGAAAACATTTGACCATTGTGAGCGGGTTAAAGGATCCTGTGGACCCTGAAAAAGTTCGGCACCTTCTTCCCATCGCCAACTTGTTCCGAAAGAGGCCCGTGGAGTTTCTTCAAGAGATGTAGGTTATAATTTAATTATTAATTATAATTCTATAATTAAGAATGCTGTTTTAAGTAACGTAATTGTCTGGTTTGATGTGTTTAACAGAATATACAATCGAAAACATATCCTGTCAAATATTCAAATGCTACATTTGAGAATTCGGAAAGAGCTAAGGCTAGCCCTTGAAAGACGTCGGACTAGCGGTGGAGAAGATTGGGAGGAGTAGTTCAGATTACCTTTCATTCTTGTTATGTCAACCAGGAATGAGAAAAGCGGAGTTATTTTGGAGGATTTTCCGGTGGCGCGTTTTTGTTTGCAGGGAAAAAGTTAAACTTGTGAAAATTATTATAGTTGAATAAGGCTTTAAACTCATTATCTATCGCTTTAAAAATAATTAAAGGTGATTCAAGACGCATGCTTTGATCTGTTTTAATTGACAAATATTTAATCAGTTTAATTATATTTTTTAAACTTTATAGTACGTTCAACTAGGTAAGCATTTAATTACATTCGAATAACATTTCAGTAGTAGAATAAATTATCTATATACTTTTAAATACTACAACAAGCAAAGTAAATCATTAATAATGATTCATTATTATCTGATTTTGATTAACTACAACAACATGTTTATATGATGAAGAAATAAACGACCTGGTGATGTGACATTCATCGAAAAATCATTACTCACAATTAAACTGGAAATTAAGTAGGGTTAAATGCATTTTGATCCGTTTTAGAGGAAGTAAATTGCAGGTGAGAGATGGAGTTCTAAAAAGGTGACTCATCGTTGGGGTGAGAAATGCTCGGGTGGAGTGTAATACGGTGTCATGTGGAAAGGTGGACTCTGGCTTTGGCGTCTCCCGTCATTTCCCATTACAGGATTCCTGTTGAGAATGCAAATTTTTTTTGTTAAACTGTTGGTATTTCACGTTCATTGCTTCGTTAATGACATATTTGTTATTATTAGGAAAGTAGTGTGTAGGTCTGTACCAGTCTGTGCCCATGGTAGGAACAGAGTGGTTTATGGAAACGTTATAGGTTCCGGGTTGAGTGAAAATACTCACGTACGAGGTCATCGGTCCAGGAAAGTACTGGCGAATTTGGTAAGGGCCAGAACGTGTCGCTGTATTTTCGGTTACATTGAATTGGTGCTGAACATTGTCACTGCCTGCAGTAGCATTGGTACTAGAAGCTTCACCAGAAGGCCAAGTGTAGGAATTTGAATTAGACGTCATTGTTTCCCCCTGCAATGGATAATTAAATGAGAGCAACGGTAATTTTTCTCGTTAGCACCAATGACTATTCGCCTTTTAACTTGATATTCGATTTTTACTTGTTGCGAAAATTATGCCCTGTTCACCTTGCAAATGTCTCGGAACAAATTAGTGGATAGTTTTTTTAATGATCACTTTTGATGGACAACAGGTAGGAGCAAGATCAGATTCAGTTTTTGTACATGAGAATGACTCTCTGAATGAGAAGTTTAGACAACTCTCTGTCACGGAATAAAATGTGAGAAATGCAATATACGCCTGCATCACATCTATATTCAAGTCGAAGATAATAGCAATAGAATTTTTTCTTGTCATGTTCTACATTCATAATATACATTTGAAAATAATATGGTGCACGCGTATATAAATAATACTGGACAGGGTATAGTTTCAGAAAGATTTGTATGAAATATAATTCTTCTGCCTGAATATTAGCTACCATTTCTCCTTCTCTCTGCTCAGTAGTACATGACAGAAGCAATGGGAGGAAATGTTTCTTCCACTAAAAAGTCAATTTAAGGTCATTTGCATGCGAATTGAATATTAACATAGGTAACCCAGCAGAATTGGAAAAGAGCCCAATAAAATCAATTTAGGATATTTAACAATATTTATTAATCAAAATCCAAAAAACCCACTCATCATCAGTGTATGCAAGCTAGAAGGCAAGCTAAGATCTCATCTTGTATGCCAGCATAACTTCTTGTCCTCTGAGGACCACATCGAAGTATGTACACGTAAAGTAAGCCAGAAGCTGAACACAATTCCAAGTTCAGTACAAAACAACTTGGCATTTTAATTGATAAGCTAATAGATAAACAAAATACAGTAGCCAGCGAAACGCATGAAGGGACAAGGTTATTCGTTTATGTATATTTCACCGATCCGTCCTCAGCATTTCAATTTCAATCAATAATACTAAACGAATCACCAAACTGGATAACACAACGACGTTATCGGGTCATTTGGAGCATAATGTTCATTAATCACGAGTTTGAAGAGTAGTTTGTATGCAGCAGAGGATACAGAGAGACCACAAGAAATTAATGTGATTCATCTCTACTGAAAATGATAATGGGCTTGTTGGTTTAGCGAGACCACCTTCCAAACAAAACATTATTCTCCAATAATATCAATATCTGCCAGGAATCATGCTACAAGGCATAATGTATTAATTTTTTTACAATAGCGCAGATGAAATATTTCATTCAAATATTTGTAAGTCAAAGCAAATAATTTTTGGCCAGGTGGATAACTAGATAATGTCATTTTAGGTGAATGGAACGAAGGAAATTGGGACTCTTAGACTCTGGAATACGAGACCGAAAAATGATGAAATTACGATACGATATATATGCATTTAAGGTTAGGTTACACTAACGAGTACAAAAGGATGATGAGATAAGTAAATATATTTAGTAGATATATCTGTATATATAAAGAATATTATGTTTTACATGGCAGCATGGTACGGAATAATGGAAGCTTCTTGAACTCTTTGTTGCTGTTGTTGGCTTATGAATGAGTGTTGTTGTGCTACTACTACTGCTGATGATGATGCAATGCCGACATCCATCTAAATCAGTAGTGCAGTGCACTGCATACCACCACTGCAGTGGTGGTATGGCTTATATAGCAAGCAACATGCTAACTATGCTTGTCTGATGAATGGTTCTTTCTAGAAAACCACAGCACCACCCTACTATCGCAGCAAAGAGCTGAGGAATAGTTTGCTTACTTGACTCATATTCGTCATCATTCATATTTATGGAAAGACAGAAAGAGTGAAAAGCTTCATGAAATCCATGCTCTCTCTCACTACCCATCTATTAAATTCAGAATAATAACCAGTTTGTATAACATTGAAGTATTAGACCTCATCCTCAGTAAGTGTCATCCCCACAAAACCAAGTACATAATAGGTAAGCAGATTTTCTCCTTTCGTATTACCGCTTCACCTTGGAAACAATAAGAATCAATTGAGAATTAAAGAAAAGAAAAAACGAGCAATAAGTGGGAAACTCATGCAAAATAAGGCAACATTCAATTCAGTTTAGCATTAGCGTCATGGAATGTACTCAAATTATATACTTTAGGTTTAAAGGCAGCATGAAATATATTCACATACAGTGTTGGGATGCGTAATGAAAGCAAATTAGATAAGGTGCAGAAATAGCAAATAAAACGCATGTTTGCACTCGACAGCTATAGGACGCCATTTTCTCCCCAAAAGATGGGCACGGTGTACTTTACCGATTTGCAAATGCCAATGGTGCCGCAGTCAAAACGTCAAATTCATACAAAATGCAACACATTAAAAGACGAGAAGCATTGGTAGTAAGGTATTGGCAAAGTATATTGTTTTGCTATTAAATCATAGCCACACATATATTTGTCTATGACGGTGGTGACGGTCCTGCTAAATGACTCACCATCGTCACCACATCACTCCTCGTTTTTTCCCAGGCATGCATGCATGCTCATGTTCGTTTGCGTTCAAGGTTAGTGTTACCTTTACAATAAGTAAGTTATATGAGCAAAACGACAGCTCTGTTAAACTGATAATATGAATATACTCCCTGTGTGGTTGGTTGTTGTCAGGTTATCAGAAAAAGACATAAATGGCTTGCATAGGAAAACAAGCAAAAACTTTATTTGTTTTTTGCTGTAGCATCATTTTAATACAAAATTAGAGCTAACATGAAGCGAAAAGATGCCAACGATTGTCATTGTCAATCTGGGCATATTTTTAAATGGAGGAATTTTATGCTAAACAAATAATTTTTCTGAGACATTGGAACAGTAAAATGATTCTGGTATTGACAGCATGGGTTTAGAAAATAATATATCTTAACAATAAAGATGTCTTGAGACATTTTGAATTCTTCTTATTTCTATCTTTGGATGGCCTAAATAATTGCATACGTAGTGACATTTGACCATATACATGTACGCACCCATTTAGAATTATAATCGTAATTGCATACATGCGCACCAATTTGTGAACTCTGCGGAAAATTATAATATTTAATATGGGCACAAAGAAACGATTTGTTTGTTGGCCCATATCTCTAAAATCAATAATAAATGTCAATGTTTGAATGTTATACGGAGATGTAAAGGATGATGCGCTGCCGGTGGTGGCAACAAATCTACAAATTCGTATTATGGATTTGCATGAATCTTCTTCGCAGTTTAGAAGAGAGTTGTTATTCAGAATGCAAAGCTAGTTTCATTTTTCTGCCAAAATGTGCATTGTGCATCGCATCTAAAAAGGCTGGCTGAGTCCAATAAGCCACAAACTGATTATGGGAGAACACACAAACAAGCAATAACAACGCTTCTACGTCATTTTAGTACATATTTTTGCCTTTAAATTAGTCGCAGTTCGTTGTCTTCTCATTTCTCACCATCGTATCATCAGCGCAGCGCAACAACAGCGTTCACGTCACAAAACGGGAAGCGTTCACAGCTCATGTCATCAAATGCCCTTGTGCGATTTTCCACAGAAGCATTTAACGCTCAAACCAAGTAACGCTTTTAAGAAGGTGGTAATCAATCTAGCCAGTTGTGACAGTAATAATATTATGAACGTTCCCTAACATATTAAGTGGTTAGATAAGCGTATGGATGAAAATGGACTACGCAGCTTAAGCGTATTTCTCTTGTTGCTTATTTTTGGGTCTTGGGCTCCTCTTTTGTTACTTTTTGGCTTGGCTTGCTTGCATTATTCACTTGACTTTGAGAGTTGGTTCATTCTGTCGTTTTTGGTTGCTTGCGGCGTCGCAGTGGACGAGAAAAGCATCTGATCCACGTGAAACACGGACTCTGACTCAGCACTTGTCTGCAGCCTTTTGCACACAGATTGTCCTCTTTGCTCCAGTCTGATCAATGTGCACGCTCAGTTTTCTCATCAAGACACTCAAACCAGGGAGCAAGAAAGTTGCTCTTCCTCTTGATTTAATTATACTCTTGCACTCCTCGTCTTCTAAGTGATTTGTGACAAGAAAGGAAAATAATTATCTTAAGTCAATTTACTAATTTTTGGTTTGTTAGAAGAAAAAGCATCGTTTATGTCTTGACTTTCGTTCAAGTGGTGGTGGTCGGCACTAGTCGACATAGGTGATTTGTGGTGTGTATTGGCATTGATTCAGGAAGTAACACGAATTAATGAGAGTGTTTTCCTACAAAAGTCAGTTTAGTAATGGAGGACATTAAATGCTGACAGTGGATATATACTCTGATGGAAATTTCTAGAGCCTCGCTGAACGTAAATTCGGATAACTAACTACACATATAACTCCAAGCTCCTTATTTGTTGAGGTAACGGATTTTTTTAACTACAAACGATTTACCATTAGTAATTGTTTAGTTATCAGTGATTAAGACTAATAATTATTAGCTGCATTAGTAAATAGATTAAAGATAAATTATGCATACATAGAGAAGAAGTTTTCGAGAACGTCGTTTATACGTATGTACAGAGTTGATGCATACCGTGAGTGTAATTGCTGCGTCGTTGCAGTTAGTGATCATTTCCATTAATTTGAGATGAGAAATAATAAATCAATCCAAAGACTGATTGTCGTTTTAGACGAATTATCAATAGGAACTTCTATTTCACGCTGTTTTACGTAGCAAGTTTTGTTTATCTAACAAGACTTTCACGCGTCCTTTGTTCTGCTACGCAGCGAGTTTTTAGACGACGGAGAAAAGTGCATACTATTTTAATAACCTGTGTTTTCCTTTTCTAACTCTTTTTAATCTTGAGCTTAACTGTATATTTATTTTTTTAATGCGAAACTAGCATTATATATATCCAGGTATTAACTGGCTATTGACTCTTTAAAATACTATGCTTTACTTTACGACTCGTCGTATGACTTTTTATATGATTGTGTGCATCCTTTGGCATTTTGTTGATGTGGAAATGTGGCGTTGTTTTGCCACTATCATTAGAATTGCGCAACTTCTCTCTGAATTTAATGTACATGATGGCTTTCGTAGGAAAATCGTTGGCATCAAACCCTCTGTACACATTTGCAAACAGTTCATGTTTAACGTTAACCTTAAAAACCATTCATATGAGTAATATTATGTCTGGTGATGGTGGCAGGCACCTATCAAGGTAAAAATGATAATGATGCACGCTATATTGTTCCTATGTTGATATATAACATACCTGCAATTAACAATTACTAGCTCGATTGCATCGCTGTTGTGGTAAATATGCAGACAGGCAGATAAATGGATAGGTAGAAGGTAGATAGAGAGTAGTGCAGGTAAGATGTAAGGAAAAGGGGAAATACCCTTTTATTGGAGGAATGATATGAATTTCGTGCTACATAACATTAATATTGTTCTTTGTTATGCATGGCTTAAATAAGCAGTATGCTAACTGACAAGTAAAGCAGCTAGTAATCCCAATGCGGGAATGAACTAAGTTTTTCGTATTTTGGCTGATGGCTTGGTTGCGCACAAGTACTTATCCGAGGTCTTATAACATGCTCTATAGACTATCTTGTGTTATAGTACACTTGATTCTGATTGGCATTATTTCATTAAATTACTATCATGTAGCAAATTGTATTAAACGATGAAAAAGTTTACGTGTTTTTTCACTTGGAAAACTTTAAGTGCACGTACGTCATTCTTGAAGAAATTGAGATTGGTTGGGTGGAAAGCGAAGGAATAAGTAATCACAACGCACATGTGCATGAAAGCTGACAATTGGCAAACATAGACAAAAGACATTTTGCCAGCTGCTACTCCATCACTATCGTCCGGTCTATGTCAATAAGAGCTATAAAATCTGCTTTTTAATATCACCAGAAAGAAAGGTTGAAGAGTCAACAAGCAGAAGATGCGCTTATAGAGCTGTTCAGTTGTTGCTCCTGTTTTTTGCAATTTGTAGAAATAATGTGTTGATGTTCTCTGCAAAAAGGATGGTTACTTCTTTCCTTTGGTTTGTGTACTTACCCACCACAAAATAGTATGTGCTTCTATGTATCTTCTCTAATATCCACGCAATTCTACTAGCAAGGTTTTATAGGAAAGATTTATGAAAGTTTATAGCAGATGTAGATGTGGTGATGTACCCATTTATTTGGAAAACATTTGCTGAGAAAAAAATCAAATTCAGTATGTATATAGCTAACTTGTAGAGATCTTCTGCATTACATGGAATTATCGCAACGTTTGATTGTGGTTTGGTTTGAAGTCAGATCAGCCATCTCAACTTAAACCTTAACTAACAATTTAACGTTTATATGGCTACATTATAGCATCCCTACTATCTCCTTTCGCATCTCTCATATTTTTTATCATTGTTGCAGCAATTTCTCTCGTCTCCATCTTCTTCTTAATGAGAAAGGAAAATGTGGAGACGGAAAGAATGGAACAAATGTAACCACTAGGACTATAATTGACTCACCAACGAACGACTGACGACATTGTCATGCAATTTTTGTTGAAATAGTACGATAATATACATAGGTATATATGAAGTAAGAGACATCCATTTATAAACATGCGCCAGTCGTTGGATTTTGCAAATCCTGTTAAGTTTTTTTTACATTCTCTTCTGATTTTAATGTTGTATGTTGTTTATTATTAAAAAAATAAACACTTTTGTCACCTTTCGCTTCTGTTCTCTATCTGGGCTTAACGGTCCCTTATTGTCCGTATGTGTGCGCGTGGTGGTGGCTCTTTTCAAATCCCATATTATTTTGTTCGATGTACAATTAGGTAGCAGTAATAGTCAGTTAAAATGATGTGGATGGTGTTAGTCCGGTAATTATAACCAGGTATCATAATTTTCGTTTTGTAAATAAATTGGCAATAACCATGTTATGGCAAGTGTTTCATGTACCTCATGGTTGATAGCGAGGTGTTCATTATGGAAGGAAGCCAATTGATTACATAAGAATCTTATAATAGTTGACGATAGCTCATATTATATGAATATTTACCTGTTAATTGCAATTGCCTTTTCGGTAACCCTGTCTGTGACTGTACTGGCTGTTTACTGACTATTCTATGTAAACTTTGAAGTTTTCTTAACTTTGTTAATGTTGCCTTTGATTTTTTCTTAGTCTTATTCATATGCATATAAACATTAATGAGACACGGGACCAAGAAGATAATAACGCCGAATGGTTTACGAATGGTAACTTAAGACTCGTTCCACGCCAATTCGAGAAGTCCATAAATAAAAATTTTTGCAGGTAAATTGAATCATGTGTTATATGATTAAGCGCAAAGACATTATCAAAATGAGCACAAATTTAAAATTAAAATCTTAACTATAGGCTATTATCTACTCATTCAAAGTTTAATTGTTTGAACGCTAAAACCTCAAAAACTATTATTAGTATACGATTTTTGCATGTGTTTCCTATCCTTATTCTGACGTAGTTAGGTATTGCTAATGAATGCAAAAAAGAATTTTTGAAAAAACTTAATTATAGTTAATTAACTATTGATAATTAACTTGCTATTTGCTAGCGTGCCCTATAAATCCCCTCCTCAGTTTCAAATTATTCGTAATCTGCAGAAAATTCTGCATAAAACACCTTTCGAACGAGCGTGGGGAAATGTAGGGCACGAAAGTTATGGGCATTTAAAGATGAACAATTAACTCATTAATTAACATGGCAAGTCAAGCTTGCCGCGCTAATCTCACTTTGCCCCAATCCAGTTTTCTGTTTTATGGAGACATGCAGAATTGTTGTATTGGCATGGAACGAGTCTGGTTTAAGATTAACTCATTAATTAACATGGCAAGTCAAGCTTGCCGCGCTAATCTCACTTTGCCCCAATCCAGTTTTCTGTTTTATGGAGACATGCAGAATTGTTGTATTGGCATGGAACGAGTCTTAAATGACGTACACACAATGACACTATTGCTTGTATGCTACGGATTTACCTGGGGGAAAAAAATTACCAGTCCCTGAAAACCAAAAATCCCTTACAAACCGGTCTTCTATACAGCAATACGTCAGTAATAAAAAAAGTTGCGTTTGCTTTTCGCATTTATGAAATGTTATGGTATCACTCTCTGCAAAACATTTCTGTAGGTTTAGCCATAGCCTACTAAAGGATTCCTTTAGTAGGCTATGGTTTAGCAAACTTATAGGATTATAACAACCGTGTAACCAATCCATGCACAATTTTTTGCACTCTTCTCCTTCACCCTTCTCTCTGCTCATATTATTGACACGGCTTTTTCTGACTGACAGATACTACTACGGCCTTTATGTAGGTGTAAAATATATACACACAGCAGCAAGTTGCTCAGCTCATCAAATCCTCATTCATGGACTTTGTGCTAACTTTTTTCTACACACCGACCGAAAGCAAGCTGTTAGAGAACACAGCTATCTCTTTCTCTGTTCACATACGTACATTTCATAGGCAGCGTTCACACAGTACGTTGTACACCCTCATGATAGTTGTGTGGAGCAAGTCTCTTCCGAACAATCTGTTTCATGCAACAGAGTGCAAAATGCCCGGGTGTTGGGTGGGATGTAGTTTAAGTGGTTGTGTGGACGCCACTAAATGTTCTGTTGATGTGTGTGGGTTACCTGTGTTTTTGCATTGCGTGTGTGTGAGTTAATAACCCCGTGTTGTCCGTCAAGTCCTTGGAACTTTTGGAGTGAGTGGCTGGCTTTGCCAAATGGTCGTCAGCTCAGCAGCATCAGATGACCGCTACAATGAAAACTTCCCTTTCTCGCTACTCACCACTCAGCAGTTGGAGCGAGTATGCAGGATGTTGGAGCAAAAATATTAAATAAAGTCAAAGATCCCTGCTATTTTCTGCTCTTGTTGAGGCTGAAAAAGACAGCCAGTTTTGCACAATCCGCAAGCACGCTTATCGCTTCTCTTCCTTATCCCAGTCATCCTTATCAATAAAATGTTATTCTAGTGACAAATATTGTTATTTATGGCGTGATGAGGATGGTAGCACACTGGCTTATCCTCAGCTTGAAACATCTAAA
>JAHZMV010000258.1:0-17383 GCA_027743765.1 Coecobrya sp. COE2
CATTTTCACATGGTTGTATTATAATAATTATAAGCATTATTAATTGTCAATTGTTGTATATTTTATATTAAAAATAAAATACATAAATACATACCATTCATTTTAAAATTATTTCCTGCGAATAAACATAACTAGTTTTGATATATCTCTAATTATTTCTACGAACACAACTTTCATTTTTTGCATAAAGTAAAACACTATTTTTAATTTATTTGCCAAACACATTTTTCCGATTGACTACAGTAGAGTTATGATTTATTTAATTTAAATGTTACATTCTTAACATGGGATGGATTATTAACCTATGTCAGAGGTCATTATTGTTATGCTATACTAATTACTTATTTAAACTAAATTGATGGTGTTATTCAAGCTAAAATAATAAATTTATTCAGTCATTAAACTAGAGTTAAACATCCTCAAACCAATGGTCCATGATGCGATTGTTCCATTATCTGAACAGAATGTGCAGGCGATACAGCGGGGGCGTCGAGAACTGGTGGCAAATCTATCCCTTTGTTTGCTAGAAGCTGGTCCGAAGGGACCACAATAACCGGAATGTCCTTTTTCCTCAATTCCAAAACAAACTTGATGACCACCAACAATGAAATCACTCTCAGGGCCAATGATATACACATGCGATTTGCCAACTGGAGGTCATCACTGACAAAGCAGACAATTATGGCGACAGAAAAGACGACAACGAGGAGATTGTTTATGGGAAATCCATGTTCTAGCTAGGCGATAGGCTTGATGCTTTGTTCTAGTCTACAGATAGCATGGAAAAGTTGTAAATACATTGATCTCAACAAATTAATTAAGATTGATTAAGACAGGAGCTGGTACCTGATCCGTGGAAATATACAGCCGGTAGCAAGTCCATTGTTGAAACATTAGCAAAAGAAGCATAATGATTACCCCGACAAACACACTAGCTTTCATACCTATTTTACTACCTGATCCGTGGAAATATACAGCCGGTAGCAAGTCCATTGTTGAAACATTAGCAAAAGAAGCATAATGATTACCCCGACAAACACACTAGCTTTCATACCTATTTTTATACAAATTTTCAAGCAATAATTTAAAACAACTTGTTAAAGTTTTTTCAAAATGTAAAGCGGTTAAATATATTACTATATAAAAATGCCTTGTCGTGCATCTTGAAGCTTCAGAAATGCTGACCACTCGCTTCCTTGAATAGCTTCCGAATTTGGAAGTCCATAGCTGGGATTTGTTAGAATCCGAGAGCAGAAGATAAACGAGTAGGTTATAGAAAAGATGAGATACTGGTTATGAATCTAGAATTTCAATGAAAATTCTTCATAAATCCCAGTTTACACAATTCATAAAAAGTTTTCAAAACATAAAATGGATTACCAAACCAATCAGGGCGATAGCTCGAGTCTCGGTCCTTAACTGGCTCAGAACACTGAAACCGATGATATTGTCTTGATCTTTGGAAACCGAATGTCGTTGATTATGTGAATCCCCTGCGGCTGCAGTGTGTGCGATTGATTTCTTTTTCTTCACTTTAACAAAGATGCCGCTCGTCATGTCTAAAGACCGGAAGTGGACTGGATTTCTCTCAATTTTTAATGAATTTAAGAGTCATTTCAA
This sequence comes from Coecobrya sp. COE2, assembly GCA_027743765.1. Lineage (NCBI taxonomy): Eukaryota > Metazoa > Arthropoda > Collembola > Entomobryomorpha > Entomobryidae > Coecobrya > Coecobrya sp. COE2. The sequence continues at coordinate 1,621 of JAHZMV010000258.1, forward strand.
AAAGGAAATAGCTCAACTCCTTTTTATATTTAAAAAATTTATTGTAACGGCATTGGTTGAACTTTTTTATCTAAAAAAAATGCTGGTTTTTGTGGTGAAAGGTGTGTGTAGCCATGTGAAGGAATGCGCTTCCAGTTTAACGTAACAGTAGTAAATTGACCGTTTGAAAAATATTAAAATTCATAAAACCCAAAGGTGTCAAATTATCCACAAAGGAGATCACCCCAAAAGGATATTTTAAGTGTTGTACACGATCCATAAAACCGTTTCATCCACGGATCCCTTTGCACCAGCCCATGTCTCTTAAAGTTCGTTAGACTTTGGCGTGACACGCTATAGACTTTTGCGGCAACGCCGAAAACAAAGCCACTAAATGTGACCGAGTCCGCCCCCATCAATGCCACCAGTATCCACTGCGGTATACTTAAACTAGTATGTAGGGTGATAATTAAATAAAAACTAAATATTTGTACTACTGAGCCAATAAGTTGTAGAACTGTCATTAAATTCCCGCTACCTAAAACTTTCGTGAAGCTCAAATGTAAAAGTTGGATTTCTCGGTAGATTTGAATAGTTCTATGGCTAGTTTTATGACTCTTTCTTCTTAACAGTCGGTTTACTTTATTGTCATAAAGGAGCAGATAGCTCTTTAAACATTGACAGGTTATCATAAAAACGTTAATACAGCAAAAGCAGCAACTTCCCCCAAAAAACATCCAAGCACGAAAATTACAGAGTATGGTGAAGCCTTGAAGGAAAAATGAGACAGATTGAGAGGTATTGATTCTAGTTGTCAGAAAATAAGTGGGATTGACAGGTAAATCAGGTTTCAGCCAAAAATATAACGTGCCAAAAACTGGGAGACACATTGCACTCATTACGTACAGATACATAATGGCTATAATCAGTTTGTCGTAAAGTGTTCCAGTAGGCTTCCATAAATGAGCTGTGTATGTGCAAATTATAATTATTTGCAAAAAAAGTCAATAACATTTATTGGGGTGTCTTAAGACTTTTTTTTAGATTTCTTGTAAAACTTACGGTTATTCCTAGTTTCAAAGTTGACCATGTCTTCAATTATTCCTGCATAAAGATCCTTTTCAAATGATAAAGCTAATTGGAGTAGTACCCCAAATGAAATTACACAAATGAAGAACACACTTTCCAGTCGGGTCACTGTTGAAATCTGTGCCCATTTTAGATACAGTTGAACCACCGTGTTTAGTATGTAGATGGATACAAAAAGGAGTCCAAAATTGAACGCTGCATTTCTCCATCCTGTGGAAACACTCAAAAGGTGTCGGACACCTTTTCTGGTTTGATGAGAATGGCAAATTGTGTATGGAACGCTTTGAAATAGCTGGGCTATTTTTTGCATTCGGAGTAAAATCGGGATGAGCTTTTGAGCGTACAACATTTTAAGAAAATGAGGAGAAAGTTTCTCGTAACGGTTTACTCGACAAAACCAAAGAGAAATGAGCATTGGAAAATTTCTACTATTCGGGGGGAGGAGCCCATGCGTGGCACTTATTACACATTTTATTTTGTCTGCTTCCTTACATAAAATATTACCTCGTTTTATTACAGGTAATTATAATGATCATAATAATCATTTTAATGACAATAATTTTTGGGTTGAGTTAAATGAAGAGTTTTCCTCAGACTGTGGTTGCTTGTTGAGGTGGCTGCACCTGGAGAGTGGAAGGGTTCTGTTGTGGATTGACATTATTGGCAAACGGGTTGGTATTCCGCTGTTGAAACGACAATGTACCTTGTTGACTTAAAGTATTGAAAACGGCTCCTTGACCTCCAACCATTTGGGGATGGGAAACACCTTTTATTTCTTTGTTATATCCGAAAGCAACAAAGCAAAGGGGCACGATATGAAGGATCATGGAAAACACCAATGGGCTGGCATAGCCAATAGTTAGTAATAGAAATTCTGGTTGATGAACCGCTTCCAAAATAAAATAGGTGAGAAGTGCTATGATGTCAAGAATTATCAACACGATAGTTATGCAACACCATCCACAGCATCCATTCTGTACTCCGGAACGCAATGAGGGGCTCTGAAAAAAGATGATTTTTTAATACAGACATTTTAAAATAGACGTAATAATTTGAAAAACAATATTTTTAATTGGCATACTGGATGGGTAGTGTTCCACACTTGATAGCTGGCAAATAATGCGTACCCATGCAAGCCTAATAGGACTATACAGAAAAGTAAAAGTAGGACAGGGAAGAATCTTACAGGTTTACTTTTATCAATCTCAACAATCAGGGCTAGCGAGTACAATAGGAGCATCATAAAGAGGAAACTATTGTGAATCTAAAAATAAATATATTTGATCATGTATATTTATCTGCTATTTTTATGTGAATCATTTTCTATAATAAATGAATATTAAATTAGAAATTCGCAAAGCACCCACCATGTCTATCACAATTAAGTTCTTAACCACGGATCGATGATGATCTGGTGGGATTAATTGGGATTGGGCTGCTGCTGTGGGTGACGGTTGTGGCCCAGGCTGTAACTGGTGTTGCTCCACTGACAAGGGCGCGGCCTGCATGATGGTGGTGGCCATTTTAATGTAAAACTTTAATTTAAAGCCACTTTAATTTTGAAATGATGAATTAGGATGATGAAACTGTGACTGGTAGATTTTCAAGAAAATGCCAATTTGTTGAAATTCCCAACCAAAAACAAAGTCATAAGTTGGAGTTGGTTCTTTTGAAGAATAGAAGACGATGGAAAAGCTATGCCCTTGTAACCACCTAAATGACGACCAACATATGATTTTCTGTGACGGTTGTGAGACCTGGTATCATGGGTCATGCCAATCGCTATCTAATGATGATGTTGAATCCCTGGGTTCTAACCAGAAAGATCCTTGGTTCTGTAAAACCTGCGTGTTGCAGGATCCTTCTCAACAGTCAGAAGATCCGGACAGGATTCCATGTCTTAGATGCCCGAATTCTACGAAAACATACAAAGGGAAAACTGGACTTAAAATTCACTATGCAAGATGTCACAAGGACTACATGAATGACCTTATGGAAATTGAGGAATACGAAGACATTCTTTCTTTTGCAGAAAAGCTATCCTTTTTTAAACGAAATATTAGAGTCCTGAAAAGGATTCCTAAAGGTGCCCGTATGGTTGTTGCTCTTGCTTTATCCCATCTAATTGACGAATGCTGTGAGACGGATTCGACTGCAGCATGGAAAAAACTCTTGACATTCTGTTACACAGCTTTACAAGTTCCTGCTAAAAAGTCTAAAAATCTGACTCAATTTGTCAAGAAAAACACCATCCATCCGTCTGATCTTATTCCACAGTTTAGAGACATTCATCGTAAGCCGATTCCAATAAGTCAGAGAGTAGAATCTAAGTTCGCTGAAGGTGACGTGAGCGGTGCAGTAAAGCTAGTTTCTTCCTCAGAAACATTAGCACCAGAAGATGAAGAAACTTTCGCTAAATTGTTAGACAAACATCCTTTTCCTGCACGTTCCCTCTCCTTCCCTGATCCTCCATCGAATGTGGAATTTTTAACTGTGGAGGAGAAAGATGTTCGGGCCGCCATTTTTAAATTTCACAATGGATCCGCTGGGGGAATCGATGGTCTTCGCCCACAACATTTCAAAGACCTTCTTGGAAATAGCAATGGAGACGCAGGGAAAAAGTTACTTTCCGCCACCACTCGCCTTTGCAACCGCATGCTTACCGGTACAATCAATGCCGACATCATAAAGGTTTTATACGGGGCAAACCTTTGCGCTTTAAACAAAAGTTCGGGTGGAATTCGTCCTATCGCTGTTGGTTCAACATTTAGGCGCTTGACAGCAAGTCTTGCTTGTTCTTCAGTACGTGAAAATATGTCATCCCATCTCAACCCTACCCAACTAGGATTTGGAACCAAAGGAGCTTGTGAGGCCATAGTGCATTCAGTCCGTACATTCATTCAAGCCCATAAGAACAGTGACAAAATTGCTCTTAAAGTGGATTTCGCCAACGCTTTTAATTGTGTCGAACGAGACCACATACTGAGCCGAATAAAGGAAGAGACTCCATCTCTTTTCCCTTTCTTATGGCAATGCTACCAACAGCCCTCATTTTTGATGTTCGGAGGAAAGCCCATCATGTCTTCAGTCGGAATCCAACAAGGCGACCCGGCAGGCCCTTTAATGTTTTGTTTATCAATTCACCCCATTGTCCAAGCACTGAATTCGGAACTAAACGTCTGGTACCTTGATGACGGAACCATGTTGGGTGACCCTGTGGAAGTCCTGAAAGATTTTTCGTATCTAATCGAAAATTGTGAGAAAATAGGCCTGAAAATTAACCCGGAAAAATGCGAGCTGTTTTTCTGTGGGCCATCAGACGAGTTAGTGGTTCAAAGTTTTAACAATTTATCACCAGGAATAAAAATTACCACGTCTTTGTCACTACTCGGTGCCCCTTTAACTGAAGACTGCGTGGAACAAATAATGTGTAAGAAGTTTGAAGAATTGACTAGGCTTTTTGACCGTCTCAAAGGATTGAAATTACACATTGCCTTTTTTCTTCTAAAAAATTGTTTTGCAATACCGAAACTAATCTATATGCTTCGAACCGCACCTATGTGGCAAATCAACCCCTTAATTCAAGAAATGGACAAAATGTTGCGTCTGACATTAGAAGACATAATGAACTGTAGTCTCAATGATAACCAGTGGACTTTGGCTTCTCTTCCTATCCGTTTTGGTGGTGTCGGAATTAGGAAGATATCTGACATAATTCTTCCTGCATTTCTTTCTTCTGTGAACTCTACCTACCCACTAGTCCAATCTATGTTGAAATCTGAAATCTCGGACATTGGGGAAGTTTTCCTTTACAAAGAATCACTAGACCACTGGAACGCGCTTTTCATGGAACCCTTCATTCCACCCGGTCCTACTATCCAGAAAAACTGGGACATTTTCATTTGCAAACAAAAGTTGAACGGATTGTCTCTACAAAGTGATCTGGAGAAAGCAAGACATTTCGCGGTTCTTCGTAATGAATCAAATGCCTGGCTCCATGCACTTCCTTCTCCATCAATAGGAACATTTCTTGATAACAAAGATGCACTTGACCTTGTGAACTCACTTGGAAGGAATATTGCTTTAATATCTGGAGACAACCGTTCGAAGTCGTATCTCACGCAACGTATTAGTATCGCCATTCAAAAAGGAAACGCTGCTTGTGTTATGGGAACTATTCCCCCTTCAGCCTCCATGGAGGAAATTTTTTATTTATTATAATGTTTTATTTTAACCAAAGTCTGTACCTATACAACCAAGTGAAATGTTCGGAATAAAATATCTTTAATAATACGCTTGCATTTATAGTCCGTATAGCAACATGACCTGTTGACACATTGGTCACTGGATACAGAGGTGAAGATGATGAAGGGGACACACAAAATGACCATAATTTAAACAATGTGGAGTCAATTTAGAAGTTCATTACAGAGTCATTCTAAGTCTAGTCATATCTGCCAAAGAATATCAGCTTTGTTTTTAAAATTCTTCAAGTAAGAAACCTAGCACAGTCAAGCATTCGAGGTAAGCTTCTTTCCGGCAAGAACATGACTTTTAACGGGATTGAGCCAAGAAAATTTATGCATGATCAATTTTTCATGATTTTACAGATGGGCTCTGCTTATACACCACTGAGTTCAGCTGCTGGTAACAAGTACCCCTTTCCGAGCTACTCAGATCTTGGAAAGGAATGTCGTGACCTTTTCAGCAAAGGCTACAATCTTGGTCTATTTAAAGTAAATGTGAAGAATCGTACTTGTCATGGGATAGAAATCACAACATCCGGTGTTCACACCCACGAAGATAAAACTGCGAGAGGAGAAGTAAATTTGAAGGCCAGCTACCCTGCCATAGTGCCCGGCCTCGCCTCGGCACACAAATGGGACACGGATAATGTTCTCAAGAACGAGATCAGCCTTCAAGACACACTCTACCCAGGACTTAAACTCACAACAGAATTTGCACTCGACGGAGAGAAAAATAATATGGGTGGAGCAATAAAAGTTCAACAGAAGCATCCTTTTTTCACATTTGATGGCACTGTGAACGGGGCAGATGACAAGAATTTGATGGTTGGAGGTGCTCTTGTCACTGGTTACAAGGGACTTATGATAGGGTACTCGGGGGAGATTGATGCCAACAGTGTCGAGATGAAAAGGAATGCTCTTGGTTTTGCTTATCATAATAAGGACTACACCTTCTTCCTGTCCAGGGACAATAACAGCGGAGCTTTCGAGGGGTGCTTTCATCACAAAATTAATCGGGAACTAGAGATAGCTGTACAAGGTAATACTAAAGGAGGAGGTGGTGGTGGTGGGGGAGGAGCATCTGCACCAGCAGCAGAAGGTGAAGAAGGAGGAACAAGTGGTGGTGGAGGCGGGGGTGGAAGTGGCAGTGATGGTGGACCTCAATTTAGCATCGCAGGAAAATACATGTTCAATGGGTATGGTCATATTCTTCGTGCCAAGGTGAACAATAAGAGTATGCTCGGTTTGGGATTAGAGTTGAAGATAATGCCGGGCTGGCAAGTGTTTGCTGGGACAGAGGTGGATCTCAAGAAATTTGCCGACGGCAATCACAAAATAGGCTTTGGGATGGATTTCGGATTCGACTGACGATATTTATCCGCTTTATAAATTATTTGTAAAAATGTATGTACTTCATGAGAAGGCATGACGTAATGATTTTTTGTTGGGGGAAAGTGAGAATATACCTTGAAAAAAATATTTGCACAAAATTGTTATCATGTTCTATAGAAAACGTAATAAAAAGTCAAATATTTTCCGTTGTAATTGAAACCTCGTTAAATTTTATTTCCTATTTAATCAAATAGTCAACTAACAAAGAATCAGAACAATGTTACATTATTCGCTTTCCGATACATTTTAATTACTAGACTTTTCTCAGTATGTCAGCATCACAGACTACCACAAACCGTTCCTTTTTAGCTTCTCTCTACATAGGTACATGTGCATTAGGTTTTACACCGAAAAACCTCGAGCCGGTCCGAAACCCGACTCCAGAAGAACTACAAAGCAAGAAGGGGAAACTAAAACTAGTCAATACTTTGGACACAGAAACTTTTTACATAGGGGAACCGCACCCATCTAAATGCATGTGAACGTTTGTAGAACAATATACGATATTTCTTTTTACTGATAAACTCAAAGCCACACATATGGTCATGGTGGCACCGAGCTCCTCGGTCCTTTCAATGTCAGCATCATTGTGACAGACGATAGACTTACTCCGTCTTTTGCTGATATCGTACTGAAAATTTGCTTAATACCAATTAGTTTAGACTGACGCTTTACAATCAAAACTTTTAAACATTATTGAGTTTTCTTGAAAGCTAGCTAACCATTAAGGTTTCAGAACATCTCTACGAATGCAATTTTAAGCTGTGTATGGGGACTAAAAGTATATAATCGTGGGACATACAGTTAATGTGTAAGAAGTCCACTTAAAGGAGCAACTCCATTCAATAAAATATTGAAATATGGAACCTCAAGTTCACCAAACGATAGGAATTATCACCCCAGACGGAGGTATGACCACTACCTCCATCATAACAAATGCTGCCAGTGGTGTTGCCCAGCAAAGTAAAAATCTTGTCATGGATCACGTGTACGGAATGGCAACATCACCGGCATCAATGGCATCTTCTGCTAGCTTCGTACACGCATCTCACGTCACCTTCTAATTCCAATCTGAGAGGTCGATCAAAAGTATGGAACGAGTTTACTGTAACTGCAGATGGGAAAAAGGTTGAAAATGAAACACTATTGAAATTTGTCATTATTATTATTAATTAGCTAAAATGGATACATGAAATGTGAAAAGTCATACATTTTTTTAAACGTTAGGTTGCTTGTCATCGGTGTGGGGATTATCTGGCTTACTCCAACTCCCACAGTACTTCCTCTATGCTTAAACACTTGAAACGCAAGCACAATCTTGATCTCTATCCCCCAGTAAATGGCAACGGGAATGATGACGGTGACAGTAACGGTGGTGCAGGTGGTTCATCATCATCTATTGCCCATACAGATACAAAGTTTAAGCCACCCGCTGCTGCGTCATCATCATTTAACACCAACTCCTTTGATAAGCGTACGAGACCTGCTGGAAATAAACCAGGAAAGAAATTTATTCCAAAAGATGCAGAGGAAATAGATACATCCATTCAGCATGGACCTCTGTTATTCAAAGATCCTTGTGTCCGCATGAAATGGACTGACCACTCGGACACATTTCTCAGAACATTTTCTTCCCTGTACTCTGATGAATCTTACACGGACGTAACTTTGGTTGTGGAACAACAGTTTTTCAAAGCGCATCGCGTTATCCTCTCCTCGGCTTCAGAGTTTTTTGACGAAAGTTTTAGAATAACGCCTGCTGGTCAACACCCCATAATTTTCCTGAAAGATGTGAAAGCAATGGATTTTCGTATTTTGCTTGATTTTATTTACAAGGGAGAGGTGTCTATTCAAGAGGAAATAGATACATCCATTCAGCATGGACCTCTGTTATTCAAAGATCCTTGTGTCCGCATGAAATGGACTGACCACTCGGACACATTTCTCAGAACATTTTCTTCGCTGTACTCTGACGAATCTTATACGGACGTAACTTTGGTAGTGGAACAACAATTTTTCAAAGCGCATCGTGTTATCCTCTCCTCGGCTTCAGAGTTTTTTGACGAAAGTTTTCGAATGACGCCTGCTGGTCAACACCCCATAATTTTCCTGAAAGATGTGAAAGCAATGGATTTTCGTATTTTGCTTGATTTTATTTACAAGGGAGAGGTGTCTATTCCACCAAGCTTAATTCCTGGTTTGGTAAAAGTTGGCAGTGACTTGAGGGTCAGGGGACTGTCAGATTTTGTATGGAATGAGCAATTGGCAAGTAGCGTGTTTCAACCGAAACCACAACAGCAGCAACCACAGCCAACAACTCAACCGGCACAAAATATTTCAGAAAATCGCCGTTTTATTCAACAAGGTGCAATCACATCAAACGATGATTCCACAACAGCAATTATTGACCAACAATATCGCGTCAGCCTCGTCTCAAGTTTCCCCCTTAAAGGTGGCTACTCCAATTCGTACTCTAATTCGTCAACCAATTCAACAGCAAATGGCCACCACACATCAACAAGGAGGAATATCTCAGACGCCAAAAATGTACTCCAGAATTGTAAATATTCGCCCGACAAATCCCTCAGTAGTAGGAGGTGTCAATGGAGGTGTTCCTGGTGGAGTTGTATCCTCAAACGGATTTCAAGGTCAAATCATTACCGGTGATTTGGGCGCTGTCTGTTCCTCGGTAGCAAACACATTTCCAAGCATGAAGCGAATTAGAATAGTGACAAATGAACCACGGTTATCGCCACAAATAAGGCAGGTGAGGGGAGCAAATGAATTGGGTGGAACAGGTGGGGACGCAGTTGTGAACAACGAATCGCTAATACCTCAAACTACAACTGCACCAGCTCCAGAAACAGTATTGATGGTAACAAACGAAGGAGAAACGCTGCTGTCTACTACACAAGGAGGCGTTACAGTTTTGGCTCAGCCCAATTCTTCCATGACCATACCGCTGGACCAACAGGAAATGCAGTCAGATTCACAGCAAGTCATGGATCAACACCAGCTTCGACCTGTTATAACAGCAGTGACCTCTCAAGCTCATCAACACCAAGTCAGTAGCAATGCAAACGATGGGGGAACAATAGGACAACAGGAGTTGGATGAGGTGGTCTATTCTATTGCCGAAATCGCCGATGACGGTGGTGGTGATGATGATGTGCATGAGGTGGGTAATAAATATTTATTGTGGATTTTAATGTGCAAATCTGATTGGAATGGATATTTGAAACAATGCATATTTTATTTTTAGGTGTTAATGAATCAAGATCAGGAAATGGTCTGTGATGAACGACAAGAGGATTCCGTGGACAAAAAGCCATTTTAGATGAATAGGTGTATTATTAGAAAATATAACATTTAAATAAATAAATAAAATAACAGATTTCACGTTGCCCCAAAATCATTTCCAAGCAAGCAACTTCTTTCGGGTGGCACGTAAGGTTTCACAGTCTCATGTGGATAATGAGAAAATCTTCTGGGATCCTGCCATTCTGGCTCATATCTAGGAGTCATGGTTGGGCTTTGTCTTCTTCGTCGTCTCCTTCCTATGCTTTTGCTAGCTTGTTTTTGTCTCCTAGGCCGTGGTGGTATTAATTCCGTTTCAGGAGTATTTACTGGTCCTCCAGCGTACACTTCCCGGTAACACCAATTTACGTGCTGACTAGTCAATTGGAATTTCTGAAGCTCATTCCTTCTTTCAACAGTCCAGTCAACATAATTGTTCGAAACTTCACTGACTCTCATGCCTGTCCATGAATGCCCCTTATCAGCCACCAGAAACTCTAAGTCGCTGTTGGACCAAGTAATATTTCTAAACCCCAGTATACTCTGTCGGAAATCGCGGGACCCTATTTCACTAGTACATTGTTGATAGTTAGGTATCTTGTTATAGTATAGTAAAAACCCAGAGCAGATTTCTTGGCGGCTAGTTGAATAACCTCCGACTACGCTACCGTTTGTCCATGAGTTATCATACTCACAAGCTATACACAAATACAACAAACGGCAAATCATTTACTGGATACCAATAATTGACAAGTGCATATTATATTTTTACTTGCTTACTAATCACGAGCACATCCCAGGGAAGTACGGTTCTCTCTTCAGGCAAAACTCTGAATTGCTGATAGTCATTACCAAAGTTGGCATCGGATGTTATCCAAGGAAGTTCCCTTGTTTGTCTAAAGTGTTGCAACTTCATTTTCTTTCCTGAATTATACGAGCGTAAAATTAGCCCGTAAATGTGGATTCCCCGCTTAGGCAAAATTTCACGTGTACAATGACTTCCACAAATTCCATGAATTGTATGATCTATGGAACTTGGTGGCACCAAAAGTGATAGACTGACTTATACGAGCGTAAAATTAGCCCGTAAATGTGGATTCCCCGCTTAGGCAAAATTTCACGTGTACAATGACTTCCACAAATTCCATGAATTGTATGATCTATTGAACTTGGTGGCACCAAAAGTGATAGCGTCCTGCCTGGTGTTGTATGTCCTATCTTTAGCATGCCTCCTTCGTTAGGCCTGAGCTCACTGGTGTAGAAAATGTCCATTTTCAGATCTACTGTACGTCCTGCAGTTTTATTGGGATTGTCGTAGTGAACCTGGACAAGATAGTATTCGTCTGGGGTGTTCCCAAACGGAAATCCGACGTGAGGTGGGTTAAAAAATGGTCTACCACCCACCGCCCAACCTATGAATAATTCAGTACAGTATTCTGTTGGAATTGGTCCCGTAGGCTCTCGAACGGTGAGGCATTGTTGACCTCGATGAAAAACGAAATCAGAAAACCTTCTGTGTTCAGTCCCATTTCTGCCCAGTGGAGTATTACACTTGTAGATGAGTAACTGGTGAACGTGACTGCGACTTTGGGCATTTCCAAACCGTACGTCCACCTTAAAAATCCACAAATAATGCAACTAACTATATTGACTTTTGCAACCGTAGAGAAACATTATTAAAACATTATACATAATTAAAAAATCCCGTACCCCAACAACATGATGTTTCCGCGGGAGTTGTGGCGCTTTTTCCATTGAACACCAATACGTCGTGTCTTCCGCTGGAATTTCCATCACACTTTCCACCGTCCACACCTTAAAATCCTCGCCAGTACTGACATCCGTTGTGAAAGGTCTTCCTGAGACGGGATCCATTTCAATAAGAGGAGAATAGTCAGGATGAAGAAGATAAGCGTTGAATATACCGCGGTTCCGATGATGGTAAAGAAGGTCATCTCGTTCACCATATGCCCAAATAATTGTGATTTTGTCTTCCTGTAATTTAATTATGTACATAATTATACTGTGTGTATCAATGATACAATAGAATTAAATTGAACAACGATTTACAGTAATTTCGTAATCTTCAGGATCACAAGTATCAAAATCTCTTGAAAAACTCAGAAAGGTATGTGTTCTATCCTCCAGTGCTTCATGTAACTCCCAATCTTGACTGGCGTCTTCTACCGGCGTTTGACTTGCAACTGCGTGTCTATCTGTAAAATATATTTCCCCATTTGGAAACAAACCCCCAATCACTATATCAGCTCCGGTCATTTTCCCATTGTCCGATAGGCCAAATCCCACATAGCCCCGGGTTTCAACAGTAACGTTAAAAGTGATTCTTTTATTAACCCAGTCCACTGCCCATTCGAGAAGATATTTTCCCCGAGGGTCTAACGTTTCCTTATGATTGTACTGATTACCATCAATCATATAACCTGTTCCATGGTCAACGTAAATAGATAGATAGACAAGCAAAACTGTAAATGATTTTTGTATATTTTTTAACTTCATTTTCAGTTGAGTTTAGACTAGAATATGAATAACACTTTCAAGTTCCACATGCTTTCCAAAAGTGAGATGCAAACAATTGCGTACTGCAGAAATTACTTTAGTTATTTTATGATGTTAGATTCAACTTTTGAGAATGACGATGGTAAATTGGTAATCATAAACATATTTGCTCATTACGCTGNCTTTCAAGTTCCACATGCTTTCCAAAAGTGAGATGCAAACAATTGCGTACTGCAGAAATTACTTTAGTTATTTTATGATGTTGGACTCAACTTTTGAGAATGACGATGGTAAATTGGTAATCATAAACATATTTGCTCATTACGCTGTATTTAAAATACCTAACCATGCGTATTTTTTTCTTACAAAAAAGCCTTTCATCCAGAGTTAGCCAAAAAAAACCTTCGAGCTAGTTAATTAAGATAGTCCACGACTTAAAACAGATAAACTTATCAACGAAGTGCGTAAATGAAATGGAATAACATATAATAATATTTATTAATGTAACAATTAGTACAGTAGTAGTAAGGGCGGAAACACTGCTGAATATGACTACCAGGTTGCTCTGCTAAGCCTTCATAAAGTGGACCTTGAGTCTCCGCCCAATTAAACTGTTACTTTACTGTTATACGATTTATATCTTCACAGTTCTTACATCGTTATTTGTTGACTGCTCTGAGCATTACTATCTATACAATATACACCCATTACAGCAATTAATGCGCAATCTTTCATTCATGGTTCAGGTTCTCCAATAAAAATACCACGTTTTGATTTTATTTATTACAGAGTATTTAAGCTAGAGGTTTACATACATGTAACATAGTATCACTTTGAGATTCCAAACGAACAGCTAAGTCTTGGTTTGTATGGTTTTGCGTCATGTGGAAACGACGCAACCCGCCCCCGGAGATCTGATGGTCTATCGATCAGCTTCTTTGCATAATACCTGCCACCACTAGACCCGTTAGAATTATCCTCCATATTATAATCAGCTTCTACCGCATATAATTCTCTTGGGCATCGATTGACATGCGGATGAGTTAAATGAAACCTTTGCAACGCCTCCCTTCTCTCATAGTTCCATTCCACATAATCGTTAGAAACCTCTGTTATCCTCTTACCAAGCAAGAGATTGAGGTGAACTCACGAGGTCTTCCAGATGTGCATAAGACCTATTAATTATGTCAATTAAAGAGAATAGTCAATTACAGTAGTTGACAGTGGCAAATATTGACTTGAAAAATTGCTTTACCATGTCACATTGCGCACTCCCAGAAAACGTTCTCTCCCCTCAGGTGAGTCAATTTCACTACTACATTGTTGATGGTCTAGAATTTTTGTATAATAATACAAAAATGCTACACATGCTTCCTGTCGAGTACTGAACCCACCCACGACGGCACCATTGGTTCCCGAATTATCGTAATTACATCCTGGCAAAGAAACAAAGGAATATTTATGCACTCAAATGTTTTGAAAATCATGTAGTATGTATGTCTGCAAGTAATTAATTTGTAATTATGACGTACTGACAACCAATTGATCGCCACGAAGAACTCGTGCCTCGCTGGTGAGAACTCTCCACTGTTGATAATTAAAGGAATAACCCAGAAAACGTTCTCTCCCCTCAGGTGAGTCAATTTCACTACTACATTGTTGATGGTCTAGAATTTTTGTATAATAATACAAAAATGCTACACACGCTTCCTGTCGAGTACTGAGCCCACCCACGACGGCACCATTGGTACCCGTGTTATCGTAACTACATCCTGGCAAATAAATCAAGGAATATTTACGCACTCAAATGTTTTGAAAATCATGTCGCATGTATATTTGCGCGTAATTAATTTGTAATTATGTTTAACGTACTGACAACCAATTGATCGCCACGAAGAACTCTTGCCTCGCTGGTGAGAACTCTCCACTGTTGATAATTAAAGGAATAATTTTCGTCGGACAGCACCCAAGGTAGTTCCTGTTTGCCCCTGAACTGTTGTAGTCTTATCCCCTTTCCAGCGTTATGACTGTGAAGAAGCATGGCATACAATTTGATTCCACTGGCCGGCAAGAACTCTCGAGTACATTCGGCCCCACATATTCCATAAATCGTATGGTCAATACTACTAGGTGGAATATGGAGTGAAGGAGTGAGTCCTGGAGACTCGTGACGAATCATTAGAAGACCACCATCATTGGGTCGTAATTCACTGGTGTAAAACATGTCCAGGGAGACATTTACAGTGACACCGGTGAGAAGGTTGGGATTGTCAAAGTGAATTTGGAGTAGGTAGTATTCATCTTGTGTGTTGCCAACTGGAATTCCAACATGAGGCGGATGAAACATTGGGCGACCTCCAACAGCCCAGCTTTGAAAGAATTCGGTGCAGTATTCTGTAGGCATCGGACCAGTGGGAGATTTTAACATGAAACATTCCTGGCCACGATTGCCAAGGAAAGAATGGAACATTCTACGCGGAGAACGACCGCGTGGCGCGTTGCACTTGTGGAGCATGAGATGATACGTATGGCGACGACTGGCAGGGTCATCCAGACGAACGTCAAGCTGTAAATAAAAAGCATACAAGCCATTCGAACTAAATGGTCAAACATCATTTTTAAAAGTCTCACTTTACCCCAACAACATGATGCTTTCCAGGGAGTTCAGGTGCCTTATGCATTGTGCAATAGTAAAATGTGTCACGAGCGGGTAGCTCCATCATAGTATTAATTGTCCAAACTTTGAGTTTGTCATTGGTTCTTGCGGCGTTTTCTCCTTCTTGGGATCCCTCCATAACTATTTCAGTATGCCCTATAACTTCATCTTTCGTGATTGGAGGAGAGTAGTCGGGATGAAGAAGGTAGGCGTCATAAACACCTCGATTCCTGTGATGGTACGCCTGTCGTTCATCTTTTTGTCCATATGCCCAAATTATGGTTATTTTATCTTCCTGAGATGACAGAGAAATTTAAAATTAAAATACAGTGTATATACCATCATTTTATAGCGTATTGTTAGCGGTTCTTAAATTGATCCACTTGCAGTAATTGGATAATCTTGAGGATCACAAGTGTCAAAAGCTCTGGAAAAGCAAAGAAAAGTGTGGGTTTCACTTTCTCGCGCCTCGTGTAGCTTCCAATCTTGACTAGGATCCTCTTCCGGCATCTGGTTAGCAACTGCATGGCGATCTGAAAAGTACCACTTTCCACTGGGCATCACTCCTCCAATGACAATATCAGCA
>JAHZMV010000259.1:0-47214 GCA_027743765.1 Coecobrya sp. COE2
ATATAACATATATGTATACATTTGCCAGAAAACCTGCTAATGTTTTCCTAGCCGCTAGTCTTGTAGATGACAAGCTTTCTAGTGTCATTATTTTCAACGATTCTGCGGCTTTCTCAGAACATATTAACCGTTAGTTAGCATGATATTGTGTAGCAAAATAACAGATTTAACCTGCAGTATTATATTTATGGACTAAAGTGTATTAATAATGACCCATGATAATTTTTTTACCAAACGTCATATTCACTGCATGGATTTCATACTCATGAAAATATGTATTTCAGTAGAAGTAGACGAAATGTACAAGCCATGATGAGCTTTTTAAACAAGGAAGCATTTTACGGATACACAAATATTTTACTACTTGAATAGGACATGCTGAACATTGAGGGCTACACGTATTTCATTTAAAGGCTACAACCAACTTCCAGAAAAAACTGTGAAAATTTTCCCATCTTCTTCTCATCTCATTTCACTTGAGCATTATCTCGCGCCCATGAAACTTGGCTTCGTTCGTGTTTCCTTCCAACGAGACTGTGTGATACAAAAGTATATACATAAACAAACTCTCTTGAATTATGCTATAAGCTACAACGTATCATAAATATACTGTACCTGTTTAAGATAGATTTTATCCACATAAAAGAAAAAGACATTCTTCAAAAAGTTTCTTTTTTGGAAAAAGATAGAGAGAAGGGAAGAAAAAGAGGAAAAGTGTAAGTAAGCGTGTGGATGTAGACATCACAGGAAAAAAAGAGAGAAGATCTTTCTATCACATCATTCCCTTTCTCTCGCCCTCTTCTTCACTCTACCAGCTAGCTTCAGAGAGAAGAGCTTGTGTGCTGCTTTGCTCTACTACTTTTTCCCAGTGCGCACACCACCACACTCTACACATACTATATTCCAATGTAGCAACCCAATCCAACCAACCAAAAGAAAACGAGAAGGAAAAAGAAAGAGAAGGAGCGAGTATAACAACGTCGTCATCATCATCATTCACAACAACATTGGTACATCATCATCATCGCCAGTGTACCAAGAGCATCTCACCATCATCCCAAAATCATATATGTATCTCTTGTTCATCCAGTTTCTCTCCGTTTCTTTACTTTTCACCACCACCATATCACATCTTCATCATCAAGCCAACAGCAGCAGCAGCAGCATCAGCATTAGGAAAACAACCATACTTGCACTATTCCCTTTCATCCTTTTTACATCATCATCCTAGTCTCTCACGACAACTCTGCTCACAGCACGCTTCACAAACTCACTACCAATACCACCTACTATCATCGCCTCACCATATACCAGCGCACTAGTATCACAAGCATCATCATCAGTACCGCTCACCAAGGATTTTCATCTCCTTCTCTTTTCTCTTCTCTATAATATCCAGAGTATAAAAGAATTGTATATCTGGAAGACTAACTTCATTAGTCACCTTTCGTTTCGTTATCACTTGTCACAACGACAAAAAAGACCCCCTGCTCTTTATATACGTATGCGTATATACTGTAAGTTTTTAAAGGGGAAATAAGAAAGTTGTAAAGAGAAAAAAGAAAGAAAAATATTTCACACACTCGGTCAGACTTTGATTGAATAGGTGTTACAAATTGGTTAACATAAATCACAGCTCATGAATACTAAAACATACAATTTTTAAATGAAAAGGAGTAGTAACTCTTGTCGTCTCTGCCTATCATCTTTTCTCCTTTGTATATCTGCACAGGAAATTGAAACTATATAACAGGAGTTATAAAAGGAGATAAAAAAGTGTGTGATATTTTATGCTGGTGTAACTCCAGCTGAGTTTTAATAAATTGAATCATTTGACAGGAACGCGACGCGACATACATCAAGGCAATAAGTTTCTCTGTGTGGGCCAATTTCGAACTATATTACATTACCAATGTTTTCACCCGTTGTTGTACAAGAAGAAAGAGGAAACGACACACGGATCTGCACAAAGTTAATTTGAATTTATAGTCAATGTCAACGACGATGAGCACATGGTTGTCTATTTTTTTATTTGGTGTCAACAAGTAAATGAATCCAACAGACGTGCATATTACCGGTGGTGGTGATAGTGTGTGATGACGGAACAACAACAGTGACAAAATAAGCATTCGTATATACTCATCGTAAATGGGCACAATTCACACCAGACGAACCAGCCGCTGAATAGCTATAGAGAAGCCTCCAAGGAAAAATAAAATAAATGTAATAAATTAAATCTTGTCTCACCACTTTCACTTCCATTCATTTGAGTAAACACAACTCGACGTATGTAGGGAAAGTATGCTACGGTCCTTTCTCAAGAACACGGCTTGTCTGGTCGCTTGAAAAGCGTAACGTGCTCTCTTTCAACAGCCACCACACTATATGGCTTTCTTCCAAAGCTTTGCAGTATAAAAAGGTATGTTATCCACTTTCCTGTACACACCGTAAACTTTTCGTATTATAAATTTATACAATTTTCTCCACTTGATTTATTTACTTGATTTAAAAAATCTGATTATCCTCATCAAGTTGCAAATTGATCTGATCTGTGAGAGATTGAGTGACATATATTCTTTCACAAAGTATAGAATAAAACACTACCATTTTGACTCTTGCAAAAATATATAAAGGAAATTGTATACCTTTCACCTGAGTATCTCAATTCAAACTCGATTGAATGCTATTATAAACTGAGAACACAATAAAAATTTCACAAAAAATATACTTTCTCTTTTCACCACAAATCGGGCGACAGGTTGCCTTTTCATTTAACTGACCTGGTGAAAGAGGGAATAAAAACTGACACAATTTTGTGGCCCGTCAATGGAGTAAATAGTAACAACAATAAATACCACACCATCATCTTAGACTACTTCTACTACTACTACCACCACTTCCAAACAACTAGCAAGACGTTTTCATTTGAGTTAACCATCTTATCTCTCTGAGTGTATATTAGACAATTTGGTTACGTTAGTACATACAAAAAAGAACAACATCCAACAAAATCCGCTATTAACGGCCAACTCTAATAATATGGACATATTATATTGTATATCAACCCTCCGCTGCATATTACGTGTATGTGCATAAGTGTGTTCCACTCGTATAGTATTCCAGCATAAAGGAAAAATAAATGAAATCAACTTGACTAAATTTACTGTATTATTCTCTCCTTTCTTCATCCATCCTTCTAAGATACAAACGTTCTCAACTGAATAGCAATACGAAAAGCGCTGTGTGTAAGAAAAGCTGAAGCTTAACTAAATTCATTAAAAGAAGAGAACAAGTGGAGAAAGCTACATACACACAGCGGAAAATCAGCAGTGGGCCTATAAAAAGGATTCACTATAACAGATATATACAGAAGATTGTATGTACCTAATTTTCTACAATATCATCATACGTCGATCTTCTTGAGAAGCCGTTATATCTTTCACCATCATCATCATCCTCACCACAGTAGAATAATATTCGTTGAAGATTTACTCTTCCAGATGAAAAAAAAAACTCACTGAATGAGCGAGATAACAAGTAAGTTAAATGAATGAACTTATATACTCGTATAATATCCTCATAACATCAACAGCCATCCTCAGCCTATATGTATATGCGGCTGTCTTAAAAAAGTGAAAACTTACGTGATTATCCGAACTGCTTTTTCTCCTGTTCCGTGTGTATATATACACTCGTTACACCACCATAGATGACTACCTACATGCATGCATTCGAACGGAAAGTAACTAGAGCATTCGTTTGCTAATAAGATTACCGAACAAAAAGTAAATCATCGCCTGGCACTACCACCACGTTGAATGCTGAACTGATACTAACAATTTGATTGAATAAGTTAATATAAATACTTACAGCATTTATACAACAGGGAGTATATAGCACATCGTTTTTGACGGAGACGATTCATAGAAAAGTAATTGAGTTTGGGATAGTTGTAACTTCCTTAAGAAAACACATTTAAACTTAATCATATCAATTAAAGTGCATCCCTTTGAGAAATTAGAACTTGGCCTTGCTGGTATGTGCTTCCGGCTCATTAGACACAACAAATTTTGCAAATTTAATAATCGTTTCATCTGCTACATTTGTTTGAAAATTGAAAGTGAATGTCGGTAAATGTGAAAATTGGGATAAACAAATAGATGCTTTGTAGCCGATTAAGACCGGCAACTATTAATAATTTTTAGTTAGCTGGTCTCAGCGAATCCCGATAAAAACGTGGATTCCTCTTTACAAACTGTCCTGCCGGAAAGTCCCATAAATAAGTAAATTACTTTCCACAAGCCATAATAGTCTTTCCGAGTTCCTGAGCCCTTACAAGAAACTGATAGAAGACCAAGTTCACCGGCAGCACAACCGTCACATCTCCAACAATATCTCCGAAATCGGAGATTACTATTATTATCCGCAAGAGAAAGCAGTCAACCTGGATTTAGAATATAGCAGCCGCGTCAACTACTGCAAAATGTTGAGTCAATCAACATTTGCAAACAAGATGATGGACGAAGGTCGGTTGTCCGCTGCCCTGGATGACAGACTTGACATCAAACGAAGTTCAGGTGGTGGGAGTGGTGGGGGCAGCGGAGGGGGAAATGGAGGTGCGACCGTAAAGTGTGAAGACTTTTCATCCCTCTACAGTATTCATTCCAGTGATGCTGCCTTGTCAGCTGCCACAGCGGTTGGTGGTCCAGTTGTCAATCGCTCCCTGACCGATCATTCTGGTAAGTGTAAATGAAATCTCAAAACGTGCATTGTTGAATATCGCATATGTCTCAATCGGTAAAATACGATCATTCTGGTAAGTGTAAATGGAATCTCAAAACGTGCATTGTTGAATATCGCATATGTCTCAATCGGTAAAATGTCAGGGCCACGTGTAGTAACTAATTTGAAAGTCAACAGCTCTTAAGATTTGACATGTAAATTAGCTAGAGTGCCTTTTCAAAACTCATTGAGACACCTTTTAAATTTTAAAATGTGACAAGTAGTGACAACTGTACAGGTTCATTTATTTGTAAAGTGCTTATCTTGTACACTTGTTACTTCTTGACTGTATTGAAAGCATTGCATGGACCGTCTACATTTTTGAATTTCCATTATATTTTTAAGGGTCATTGCTTTAGGGCTTTTATAAAATGCATACAATCTATAAAAGNTTAAGATTTGACATGTAAATTAGCTTGAGTGCCTTTTCAAAACTCATTGAGACACCTTTTAAATTTTAAAATGTGACAAGTAGTGACAACTGTACAGGTTCATTTATTGGTAAAGTGCTTATCTTGTACACTTGTTACTTCTTGACTGTATTGAAAGCATTGCATGGACCGTCTACATTTTTGAATTTCCATTATATTTTTAAGGGTCATTGCTTTAGGGCTTTTATAAAATGCATACAATCTATAAAAGTGTTGCATTTTCAATTTTTTTCCCTTTTCAGTAAAATCCATTGAAAATTCAAGTAAGGACTTGAATCCTTTAAAACTCCCCTTCAATTATGGATTAAACATGGAAATGAACAAAAGGGGAAAAATGTGTCCCGGGTGTTCCGCTTTCCTCTTTGTTCACTCACAGTGCGAGACTCGTGCATTCACTTTAAACTCTTTTGTTATGTTAATCCCGACAAATTGCCATCTGAATGCAGCATCTGCCACCGCATCACGTGCGACGCGTTGTATATCATATCACCTTATCATCACTACTGACTGTCATCAGTAACACTATACATATATCCAGACAGAATCTCAAATCTGTATGCAAGTAACAAGGCCAATACCAGTGATTTCACACATTCGTTGAAATCTACGATCATTGGTCGTGGGCACGTACTTTTTATTAGAGTTTGGCATAACAGTCTTGTCTTAGACATAAACATATATTGATACAGTTGCATTTACGTATCAGTGTTCAGAAATTTTTTAACGATTAGTTCGCTTATTCTGTTGCATTGGACGTAGTAGTATTTGAATTTGTTAAATATTGATTAAGGACATCATTTTGTTCGATGTGTAACTTCAAAGTGCACTGAGACGCATTAATAGGTTGAAATATCAAATTGTGAACCTTTTGAGTGTTTACCAAGCGTGAAAGTTTGTGGCAGATGTCAAACCACAGTCATTACGCTGCATCAATTATCACTGAATTTTAAATTCCGATAAAAACAGCATGTTTCTGCTTGGTAATAAATACGACACACAATGGAGTTATAATATTACATTGTGTAACAAAGGATCCGTATCCATACTTAACCAATAGAACGTATCAATTCGCCCCAATTCTTACAGTCCAGATCAGTTCGGCTTTTTGGTAGCGTATGTACGGTATTATGTGAACTGTGAAGTTTTATGTTGGTGGCTTTGTGCTTAGAAAATACATTTTTGTGTATGCGCAGTAGAAACGTAGTCCAACAAGACTACATCATTTAGTTAATTGTCGTATCTGCTACCTTATTGACAATTATTTATACACATCAGTAATATGTAATCGATTAAACACATAAAGTCTGCTGTTTAAAATACATTTTTAATATATGAAGCATCTTTTAACTTTAATTCAAACATACTTTCGATAGGTTTTATGCTTCAATATTAATATGATCATATCAAACCAATACTACATTTGGCATAATTAATAATTCCACAAATTTATCTGCTGCCTTATTGTGTGCATGATAATAAACCTAGTGCCAAGTGCCAACCACCGTCGAGCTAAATGTATTATTTATTGCCTGTAGTGTGGTGCACCAAAAATTTCCTTTACAAAATCTTGCCACGTGATAATTAATTAAATTGCTGGTTAAATAAGAGTCGTTAAATGACCGAAACAAGTGTATACATTTAGAGAAAGATTTTTAATAAATTGCATATACATTATATGAATAGGTATAGCATTCAAGCATGTGTACATACACGAAACTTAAAAAGGATGTGGAGAGAAAGGCTGTGTTTCATCATTAAACATTTGCTTTCACCGCCTCTCAGCATATTTATAGCTTAATTTTATACTGTAATTTCCTTTCTCAGTCTCTCTCTCTACTTTCTCCTTTGACAGGCATTACAACAAGCTCATTTGCAAAAACGCTCAAACCCATGATGATTCCAATTAGACTTGCCTAATTGGTTCCTTTTCAGAAGTAGAGGAGCAAATATGGGTTGTGTAATATATGCATACATACAACGGCACATATACATACATATATTTAGTATCAAAGGGGCCACTACTGGTGGAAGAGATATAAACTAATGTAGTTGTTGTGTGCAAGTGTAAGCAAAGAACAAACAGGCAGCAATTCTCGAACGCTTTACTACAACTACAAAACTATCAAACTATCAAGTGTATAGTTGGGAGGAGAATCTATTATTATTGTAAACGGAGAAAGTATACTAAAAAGTAGTCGTAGTAAAGCAGTCAAGTGTAGTACACTGGTTTGGTAATTTCATTAATTAGTAGTGCTAGCAAACGGCAGATTGAGTTAAGGCATTGGCTCCGAGTAATTAATAAAACGGACAATTTAATTTAGGTTCGTTTAAGTAGTAGCACACAGCACAACACACAAACTATCAACTCTGCAGCACGAAGAAACTATAAATAATGGCACTGTTTACAACAAAATGAGACAAAAACGCCTCTTTCCCTGACATTTATTTATGTGGATGCTTCGGATGACTTTTTAACGGAAAAAATGAAAATGCTCTCTAACTATACGATGGAGAAAGCGACAAACACTTTCCAAAATTTGATTTGCTGCTTATGTTTGTTTGCAACTTTTATTCGAAAATTAGTCCTTTTATTTTTGTGAACGCCCATTCACTGTTTCACGATGCATTGGTTTTTTTAAAAGGCTGAAGCATAAATTGAACCAAGTTTAATGTTTGTTTTAAACAATTTTTATTTCAGGCCAAGAAGGTGCTTTCAAAAAACTGAAACCAGAAAATTCTTCGACAGCATCAATAATGGGAGCAGCCACAACCAATCATAGTCATACGCCAACATCTTCCACTTGTCCGACACCTGCAAGACGAAGACATAGAACAACTTTCACCCAGGTAAACATCATGATACTCAGAAAAGATCAATCCTTTCTAATGACGCATTTAACGTGTTGTTTAGAAGCAAAGTCTCATGAGTATTTAATTTATACTTTTCTTCCAGGAACAATTAGCAGAATTAGAAGCAGCGTTTGCCAAAAGTCATTATCCTGATATCTATTGCAGAGAAGAACTTGCTAGAACGACCAAACTTAATGAAGCGAGAATTCAGGTACGACAACTATTTTGCATTCTCATTAAAACGTCATTTTATCTCTAGCTCATTTTAATCAAAATTTCGATTAAAAGCATATTGAATTGATATACACGAAAAGTGTTTATATGGAGCCTGGTCGGTCGACCTTTGGAAAACAGAGATTTGCACATCTTATACAAGCTTTCGACGCTTTACCGTGTGTAATGCCAATATCCTCCCGATTTTATTACGTTAGTGAATCCGATAACTGCTTGCATCTGCACACTAGTTGATAACGCAGAAAAGTAAAGGATTCTAGTGGGCGTTTTGGGAACTTGGTTTCTTAGGGTAGAACATTACCGACAGACATTATTTAGTTATTGGTGCCCACTTAATGAGTTTCTTGTGGTAAATGATTTTCATTTTCACTTGCTTGAAATGAAAGTCTTGTGAGACTACAAGTTATTGGTGCCCACTTAATGAGTTTCTTGTGGTAAATGATTTTCATTTTCACTTGCTTGAAATGAAAGTCTTGTGAGAACTACGGAGAAAGTACTGATGATGTAAATATGCTTTACAATACTTGAATATATCTTCTATAAAAAGGGAAATTGTATTGCATTATATGTTATGCATCGTAACATCTTCAAATTGGCTGCTTTCGTGAAGGGGTCGCTTTAAAATTTGAAAATGACTGTAAATATTATACAACGGCACAAGTTTACAGATTAAATTCTTATGAAACTACGGAATTCATCTCAATCTCAATATAATATGCGTTGCGTCTTCTTTTAAAATCGACTATTTTATTTTCTAAAATTCTATTTTATACTCTATAGCAGGAACACTGTGTGCATGCATACTTGTTCTTGTTATCTCAATGATGATAGATGATAAAAAGCGCATAATAGTTACAAAATGATTTTGTTGTGTGTGATGCTAACCTATTCGACGATGATAATGTTGTTGAAACATAATGGGTTTGGTTCTCTGAACAAGAAGAGAGACAGACAGGAGCAATGTAAAAACTTCCAGGAAAAAAAATCTTGTTGAAGAGAGGAAGTGGAAATAGATAGAATGATGATGTTGACGACGACGATGATGATGATGAGTAAAAAGGAAATTGAAAAATATTGGCTTCCAAGTCAAAAGGCTTCCTTTATTCCACTCCCGTAAAAAGAACTTTTTCTTCCCAGTTATCTCACCACACACACGCCATCAAACTCTAGACATCCAAAAAGGATGTATAGATAGTGACATAGTGTTTAGGTTTACGTAGGAGAAAAAGTACATACATAAAAACTCCCATTATTTATTACGTCATATATACTCAACATAATATGCTGTCAATATTTATTCATGAGTAAACTAAGATAAATAGTACAAAGAGAAGAGAAAGTAAAGTACCTACACTTATTTCCGCACGTTAGTTAATCTTAAGTGCACAAACTATTACCTACTTCTACTACCACACATATACATCCTCCACACAAGAAAACCATCAAGTTGTGCCACTGCTACACACAAGGGCACAACTTTCATCTCTTATTCACATGATAAAGATTTTATTCAGGAAGGAGAAGAAAAAGTAGTCCTTTCTCAAAATAAGGAAACTTTTTACTTTATTTTTCTCAGAGCGGATGAGTTCTATTTACTCTTTTAAAAAGTAGAAAACGTCTATAAGTGGTATATGCACATCTTGTGCTTTTTTCCATTTTCCTATTCCCGTATACTTACTTTTTTATATTAATACATTGTGGTACATTATTTTGTCCTTAATTTCACGCATTTTATTTTTAAGTAGGAAAGGCTGATGGGGAAAAGTTGTTGCTGTGTGTAGTGCTCAGAGATAAATTCAACTTTTATAATGGAGCCGCAACAAAATAAAAATGAGGATATGGGAAGTAATAAGAACGTAACGAGAAAGTTTAATAGGAAAAGCATCATTATCATCGCAATTCATTTTTTCATTGAGTTTATAGAAAAGAGAGATGCTCGAATACCGCAAGTCATGGGGAAGCCGCCAATATACTCTTTCCCTGTAATACGTAAACTCTATCGCTAAGAAAGCAAGACATGAACAAAACTTTTCATCCATGTCACTTTTCCAGTTTAATAGTTTTGTAGAGATTGGGCGGTTTTTGTATTAGGCGCAGAGTACAACATATTATATGGGGATATAACAATACAAAGTAATTATCTGTGTATATCATGGACTAATATTTCAGATATTACATGAAAGTTGAAGGTGGATACTAAACTGTCATGTCTTCCAATGGAATGATAGCGAGCTGCTAAATGCTGTATACATATAAATAATATTGCTTGTATATGGTATGGAACCAAGATCGGTGTTGATTTTCAAATTAATATCATGTTAAGTTGACATGGCTGTCAGTTAGTTTGTTAAATTCAGTGGGATATAAAGCAGTCGAGTTTTTGCATTTTTGGAACGAATTTTCTGTTGAGTGAGATGACCATAACAATTCGTTCAGATCCCCCTACAACACCATCGAAATCAGCTACATTTTGCAACTAACGACGCAGTGATGAAAACAATGATAATGATTGGTAGTCCACGAATTTCCCTTCTTTTAGAGAAAAAAAACTAAAGTTGATACTGTATTTTGATTGAGTGTACGGAATATGAATAATACCCATAAAATGAGATGACAGGACCAAAATACTCGTATACATTTGTCATATCTCACTAAATAGACTGTATCGAAGATAAATAAAGTAGGTAGCTTTTTGGACATCTCTTTTCCTTTCTCTATTTCCAAAGTACACGCTGGAAAATGAAGCAGAGAAAGAGGGAATGTGCTCAGGCATGAATGTATGCATGTATTTATTCGAAACAGCTATCGCGATTGCATATTGCATGATGGGATGGACTACGTTACATATTACACTTTAACAAGCTCCTTGTATTTTCACTGGAGTGAGTGCATATAATATATGTATACATTGTATAAATGATACATGTATTTTCTCATAGATGAAGCAACGAGGGCAGGGTAAAGTAAAAGGCTTTCATGTAAATCTCCATTATTCCTAAGCTTCCCTTCCTAAATCTAATTTGCCTACGTTAAAAGCCCTCTTCTCCCTCTCTTCTTCACTTTCTGTTCTGCATCCTCGGTTCGCCCGTTCATGTGCATTGAGTGAGGAAAAGCAAAATATACGAACAAACACACAAACTGGATAGACCATCATCATACGCGACTATTGATATTACCATGTAGGTACGCTCCTCTTGAATATATACATACATGAAGATAAAATGAGTGAATTCAGCAAAGCTAGTAAAGTGGAGAAAGAATGGAGAAAAGAGAGAAGGCAACTTTGGTTCCATCATCATCGCATCAACAACATCATCATCGAACAAGGTTGAACACGACATGCAATTCCAAAAACTTTGCTTCTAGAAGTACATGACGATGTGGACATATTATACTATACCGTGAAGGTATGTCTACGCATATACCAGGAAATAAGTGATGTACATACAAATTTTGTATCAACTTCTACCTACTTTTTTAGCTTGTATTCACGAAGAGAGAGGAAAAGAAGCAACTCCATAAAAACTAAAGCTGAAAGTGGTGGTAGCATGTCATAGTCTAAAAGAACTACATTTTTTATATTTTTGTACTATGATTCGAGATATCTATCCACCTTTTCTCAAACCATCTAAATAACCAGCCATCCATCCATCAGCTCCGCTTTTGTTGGCCTGAATGACTTTGCCTATTTTGCTAAATTGAGGGAAAAAGGTTCCCTCTCTTCTATCTCTCATTCTTTTGCTTAAAAAAGAAAGCAATCTTTTTGGATCCACTTTCTTCTTTTTTATCTTGAGTTGATGTCGATGAGTAGACGTATGATGATGAAATGTCGATCATTCAAAAAGGGGATCTATATATACCTTTGGCCTTGTTAGGTAAGTGCCATTCCCAAGAACTTACCATGATAAGATCCTAGAAGACATTTTTATTCATATTGTCAAAAGCTGACAGATAGATGGATGTTTAGAGTTGTTAAAATTGAAAGTTAAAAGATTGTATTTTATTTTCTTCTGAGACACAGCAAGCAAGCAACCCTATTCTCTTCTTTTTTGTGGAATAGATTGGTTTTTAAAGTAAAAGATCTGGAATAGGTCTCATGAAAACGGGATAGGACGACAGGTGAGCACAAATCACTTTCCAAAATTGTCTTTTCTTCTCGTACCGAAAAGACATACTTGATACAGAGTACGCGTCTCTCTACTTGACGTGAACGTTCAAATAAAAAACTCGACCAATCACATTATCTTCTTTATATAGTGGGCATGGGCATATGCACTTATATAACAGAAGACAGTCATGAACTATATCCTTGTGTATAGACAATGACAGTAAACAAATGAATGTGACATGTTGTCAAGTGGTGGAGGAATATTGAGGATTTTATTTGATGATGATAGGCTTATAGCAAGACGTACTGCAGTTGGGCAGGTATGAAATATGTTCATATTAAAAGGGAAACTGACTTTCCAGAATATATTTGACAACGTCTCAACTCAGTTTTCACCAACGTGTACATTTTTTATCGTTGTAGTGTGGTATTTGTTTCTATCTCATTATCACTATTGTATTACGAGTACACTTTCAGATGCACATACAAACATGCAGCAAATTTTCGCCAAAGAGGACCCTCACTTGTTTTCTGTATAACTGTATAAGGATCAGTTACTTTGCTATTTTGTAATAGCAAAATTCTTCAAATTCTTCAAATGCGGTAAAACACATTTTTGAAATTATGGAGGTTATATTTTGATAGGTCGGTCACGTTAATAGATATCACTGTAAATTGTAATGTTTTGCAGGGATATCCAATCCTCCATTTTTTGTTGTGAAACACAACTTGAGTGAAAATAAATAACTATTGAATAGGAGATCAGTGAACAGCAACAAAAGTATATACTTGGATTGTAGTTATTTTTGGAGCTAATAGCAAATCAAATCGACGAGAAACTAATGTGCTGTTATAAGCGACCTTTGGTATTTTGACTAACTTACCGAGATAGATTATAAACAACTTCACATTCTTGTATGTCACAGGTTATCTAAAAGATAAATATAGTACTTTGCAAATGCCAAAGTACATTAACATTCTTCATGGATTCGCTTTAACTTGACTGCATTTTTCGTTACTTAAAACGAGCTGGTGAAATAATGTCAGAAAACAAACTTTTTTGCTTTTACACAAAGAGGAAAAGTCAATCATAACAAAAGTTTTCAGATTTTATTTCCATGTTTTGTTGTGCATTGACGAACTAAATGCATGAATACAAAATTATTTTGTACGATAATATTGAGGGTAAGAGAGGGTTTCCTGTATTGACAAACTTTATAATTTTGCAAAAAATACAAGTTAAGTTTAATCCTTCCTAAATACCAAAATGTTTTACATTCCCTAGTTGGAATTTAACGATTATAATATACCGTTTGAAGTTTGATGCACAACAAAGTATGACAGAAAAAAGTATATCTTGGGCAAATGGACAAAGGGATTACCTAAAGAGACTTGAAAAAGCCATATGAACATATACACCATATATAGTCAAGTGAAAGGAAGAACGGATTTATGAAAACGCATGCAGGCGAGAATGAAAGCCTACAAGAAACGATTTTCCTTATTTTGCTCACACGTCCCATCTAGCTTTGGAAGAGTTTAGCAATTGCAGCAGGTCGCAGTTTGAAAGTACTATAGTTAGACCAATCAGCAAAGTTGTTTGTGTATTTAATGCTTATCAACAAGGAAAACGGTCATTTTCGGATACAATAGCCTTTCTCATGAGTTACGGAGACAGTAGGAAAGTAACTGGTGCTGAAGAGAATACAAGAGAAGCATACGTATTTTCTATGTAGTCCTCTCTCTGTTGTGAAACCTATAAGACACGTTAAACTTGTGATATTTTATTCAGGAGAACTTTTCCCTAACAGATTATTGAAAAGGAAGTGAAATAAAAACGGCGAGAGAGAGATAGGAGGAAAGTTTTCTTTTTATAAGAAGAAAGATGGACGTACGTACCCTCCAAGTTTTTTCTGGGTAAATTGGATCTCGAAATTGGACTGTGTGACGAGCTGAGAGTTTTATACTTTCAGGAGGAAGAAAAAGGAGAAGGGATGTTATGGTTGTGAGTTGCTTCTGGAATGGTAAAAGGGGAGAAAAAGTTAGAAAAGGGTTGTCTGTCGAGGTTTTGAGTTACTTTTTGCTAAAAAAAAGTTTTCGATTTCAACCTGTATATAAACACTAGACACAATATAAATGTACATCCCATAATATATATTTATTTTGATCACAGTGGATAAATCGAGGACAGTTTTCGCCGTTTCCTCTTCACCGGCAACATGAAAAACGTCCTGGCTTATATGAGAGAAAGTGAAGTATTATGTTTGTACACAGAAGAAGGTGGATAATTTCTTCCAAGAATATTATAGCTATCATCACGGATATAATGCATTCCCTTATGTTTATATGAATAGTGCCATGCATTATTATTATTGCTTTATTTAAAGTTTAGATTTCAGAGAATTCATTTCATAAGGTCTCATCTCATATTCTACATGTTTTACTTCAAATGAAAAGCACATAATAATAAGTTGTAAAACAATGGTTTCATTTCTTAATATTACAAAGTAATGAAAATGAGAATGCTTTAAAAACTTTCAATCCAATAAATATTGAACAACTTGGGGCCTAAATTTAAAATGAAATATGGACAGTGTTCTACAGTGTTCTGAGTTCATGTCCCACAAATAAAATAGTGATTCTTTTTTTGCTGCTTTAATCCATTCACATAAAAGCAGAGACTTGTATATGTAAATAGATATGGTTATACGGTTGTACACAATGTATTATTGTGCTCGCGTTAGATGATGGGGGAGGTCGTTTGTTGAACAGACGAAACGCTGAAACAGTGATAGGACATATAATTTAATTAGGCCTTCCATTTGACGGTATGTTTCCCTAGGGAGTGAATGCTTCACAACGAGGGATGTGGAAATACAGAGGAGTTTTAGCTGAAGCCTGAAAAGTCGTCACATAGCACGTCGTCACACGTCATCCCATGATGATGATGGTGATCTTCCCTCTCGCAGAAAAGAAAAAGTTACAAATCGAGAGAAAGAGAAAATGATTCTTGCTGTGTAATGTGAACTTACGGTGAATGTGTATGCGTGTGCAAGCAGCAGCGGCAGTTGATGGAATAACAACATATAGGATAGAAATGGGTCTTGTCTGTTTACTTTCAATGTCCCAAAAGTCACCAATAACTCTAAATATAGGAATAGATGGTCCATGTGGTGACATAGGGGCAAAATGATCTTCCGAAACTTATCTCCCTGCAAGGCTATCAAATAGGGAAGCACACATCAAGAATATGTTACTTGCCTTGAAAGAGGATTCCAGTTATAAAGTGGTGTATGGTGGCGAGTATACAAACTTATGCCTTGCACACATTTCCCTGATGTAATATTTGGTCCCGTTATGGAGATTTAAATTGGAAGAATCAGCTCGAGAATATGATTTGCCGAGTTTCAAATTTCAATAAGACTTTTTGATTTTTAGAGTACAGTAAATACCTTTTACAAGTAAGACTAATCTTTAAATGTCGACGAAAATGTCGGTTTAAAAATACTTTCTCCATTATATACAGCCATTGTACTTTAACTATGTATAAACACAGAAATTGCTGTTAAACGGCTTACATTAAACCTCCACAAGGTATTTTTGTCATTTACTGACAAGTTGGTGCATATTTGAAAGGTGATTTTTAATTGTTATCATTTCACTACGTGAAAGTCAATTAATAATTATTACTATTGAGGGATATGTCAAGCATATAAAAATATAAACATTCAACCCGTCAATAGATGATTATGATTACCTTACAAAAATGTATAAAAATCAAGACAAACTGCTTTTTTATTTATACAATTTGTACACAAAATTGTGTAAAAATGTTGTGTTTATTTCTCAACGGGTATACACTCACAGGATATTATTGCATTTGTATTGTGTGTAATAGACATCGGGGCTGAAAAACGCACACACACACAACAAACACATATAGAGCAGAGAGATAGAGTTAGAGATGTAAGTAATTCTCCTAGGGATGTTCAATTTGAAGATTTCCACAATGGAAACTGATATTATTGCATTACCTGAAATTATTTTACAAGCATTTCAGGCTCCGTAGAGTTCAAATTGTGAAGGTAATGAAGAAAATAAATCAAATGAACATCAGAGTCATCAGATTAGGGGTATACAACATAAAAACTGGTATAATGGCGATACATACATTTTATAAGGGCAACACGCTTCCTACATTCTGTGCTGCAGATCTATACATGATGCAATGGAACCAAGACACGTAATAGGCATGTTTTCTACATCCATTTCTAATGTAACACCGTCAAGTATAACATGTACATGCTATACATCCTGTGCATATCTTTCCACAATCGAAACCATATAAAATCCTCTAAATGTCCTTATAATAAACACTCTCGTTCTTGTATCCAGCTGCAGCCGTGTTCCTTCTTTTATGGAAAGCACCTTGTAAAATACTTTCCCTGGGATTTTACTAGTAGAGCATTGTATCTTATATACCTAGTCAGTTGTTGTACAACATGTAGACGTTGAAGTAGTAGTGGAATGCGGAGAAAGAGGAAAGGGAAAGATGCACATGACATGAACAAAATCCATAAAACTACATTGGACAAAATGTATATTCATAATACACAAAGGACAGAGCTTGTATATAAGCTAAGGATTTTTCCTCTTCCTTTTATAATAGTGAATCTCACACCTCTTCTTGCTCTTCTAAGCAGCAAGCACGCTCGTCTGCTGACATGTCTCGCTGCTGATGCTTCTCTGATACATACATACATACCTTTCACGAAAATGTATCCAAAAAGAGTCTTCTGGATGTATATGGCGCATTCAACACAAAATACGAAACAGTTTTTATATATCCCCTTTCACTTCAACTCTCTTTAACAACTCAGCACCAGGCTCTGCCAAAGTTATATGAATTTCGACACTCCTTTCGTCCCCAAAGACTTTACTTTTCCACCAACAACTCAACTCCATACATACACACAGCCTCCTCCACCGTTTCTCTTTCTCTCTAAACTCTTCTGCAACTTTTATCTTGCTTTTTTCTTGCTTCTCAAGCAGAAATACTAAATAGTTATAGAAGCTCTGTGTTTCTCTTCTCCACATTCACTTTGTACAAACATCATCATCATCATTCTCTGCTCCATGGTATATGAATGTTGTTGAGCTTTTCCATTTGGGGATTTTAAAAAATGAATCCACACTCACAAAGAATACTAGAATGGTGCTCACTCACAATTTTCAAGCCTTTCTGAGCAATTTCATGCTGAAGTCTTTGTACCATACTTTTTTACATTTTTTTTCTTCCTCAGGTCCTACCTGCGACAAAACTCGCGTTTACGCGACAATGCCTCTTCGATTATAGTTTATCCGTCAACGCAAGGCTTAAATGAACAGAAGAGTAAAATGCTTATATAGAATACATATGTACGTAGTAGACCTGTTATTTTTAACAATAAGTTATTGCCATCATCATTTGGTATTCCATCCAAACACATCACGAAGAAATATAGTAATGTTGCAAAAATTGTATATACCTAAGTATAAATACTTGGAAAAGGACAGGCAATAAACATGTAATTTTTGCTTGGACAACTGTTAACACAAAAAAATGTTTTTGTTTTCTTATTTGTTTCGTCATAACCCCACACAAATATCAATTCTATAAATACAATGAATCGATATCCTCAGGTGAGTAATATTGATTTTTATCATTAAAATTCATTAGTTATTAGCAAGAAATAAAAGGCAAGTAGACAATACATAGGTAACAATTAACAGCAAAAGTAATCTATATTGATATAAACAGGAAATAGGTATGTATCAGCATTTAGCAAATTTTTGCATGGCAAATAACGTCGTGCACGAATTAGTCACAAATCACTAACAGAAAGCTTGCCGATCCTGTTCTACGGCAATATTATATGCTGTTCTACAAATAATGCAGGTTATATAGACATAATCAGACACAGCAGCAGACGTCCGCGTGACAAGGAAAACAACGATTTCAGTGAGCACGACTGTGACGCAAAGTGCAATTTGCAAAAATTGAAAGCAGTGACATTTGAACAAAGGAAATGTTTGCATTTAACTTGTGTCTGCTGGTGCTGCCTAGTCGTTTTTCGTTAGAACACGCCTACATAATCACCACGTCGGTCGTGGTTAAACAATATAAAGCTGTTACTCAAACAGGAACAGTAATTTTAAACAATTTATTCAAATAATAAAAAGTAATAATTAGTAAGGAGCTTATTTGGTTGTATAAGATTTGACAATGCTCCACTAGAAATCATTGACCATTGACACAGAAGTCAAATAGGGATACTCTCGCTGACACAAAGTGACCATTCATGAATGGATTATGAGACACTAAAACTACCACAAAGTAATGCTTGTTGTTTCATAATCGTAAAATTTCTCCTGCCTACAACTGCAGAGTAATTTATTAGCTTTGGAGGTGGTCGCTTCAATACAATAAATATATAGGCAATGAAGAAGGCAGAACTCAGAAAAGTAAAATTAAAGATTATAGAACAACATAGGTAGCACGATAAGAAAGATGATATTTCAGGAATTGCTAAAACTCAGGATTTACCCTCTAGAAAACGTTGCCACTCATCATAATGCATAATGCATGCTGACAGAAATATTTGCAAGATTTTATGACATTTTTACATTTGACATATATGAAAACTTTATAGATGGGATCTGGAACGTACTCATCCATGACTCAGCCTTTCACAATGCCCCACTCCGCGTCGAACATGTCAGCCGTGTCCGGTATCCGTCAGGATCCCATGGGTAAGAGTAGCCTGTGTGCTTCTTTATAAATGCTGACAATTTTTGCCATATTGTTGCTTTTAGTATAGTTAGTTTAGTAATTGTGTATACTTCTGCTGCGCTCAATACAAATAATACATACATCTTGACAAAATTCCCTTAAAAACAAAAGGGGTAATAAGATGGCAGCCTTAATAAAATCTTGAAGCTTGGTTTGCCTGCAGGGATGAACCCGGAGGAAGAATGGTACAACAAGAGCCTCTCTGCTCTCCGTATGTCGAATACTTCACATCATCACCATCCAAACTTAGCAACCACCCCGATGTTACAATATCAGACATAAATACAATTCCCGGTTATTCCGCAGCCGCTGCGGCTGCACTTGCCGTGGCTGCTGCAGCGTCTGCTTCATCATCTTCAAGTTCCTCATCATCCACCACACCTGTTGTCCTTCCTGGCTCATCATCCTCCAGTGGACATCACGGGGTTCTTAGTACCAATGGCAATGCCGGTCAAGGCGGCAGTAGTGGAGGAGGCGGTGGGGGAAGTTCCGGATCAACTGGAACTCATTCATCCTCTTCCGGTGGCGGCGGTTCTTCCTCTTCATCCTCATCCACAGCAGCTTCGGCTGCAGCTGCTGCTATCGCAAGTCCATCAAATTATCCATTTTATTATCATGATTACTATTTTAATAAGGAAGACAGTTCTGCTTCACCTCCGAATAGTACGGGAAGTGCACCGTAGAGAAAGTTAGGATCATACTATTATATTTAAATACTATATATATTAACAACATGTACAATATTTACACTAAAGGTTACCTTTTAACGTATTTGTAGGTAGCTGTACTTTTAATTATATACCATAAAATGTAGATACAAAACCGAATAATATAGACTTGGTCATACATACTTTCAAATTAATCAGTTTTTTTTCAAACTGCATGACATTAGGACGAAAGCGCAATAGCGCATTATATTATGCTCATCATCAGAGGTGGCCCACCAGTTACTGCTTGCTTTCGCGTAATTAAACGATAAGTATTTTCTTATGTTATCGAAGCAAGGTTTTACCCAAACCAACTTGTTAAAGTCAATAAAACTGTTTAAAAGAAAGTGATCAATAGGCATTTTCAAAACTAAAAAACGGTTGTCCTATAATCACACCCTCGCAATAAATTATGAAGGAAAAAGGCCTACGGGGATCTTCAAAATTAATTGCTGCGTAGTGTGCCATTGATTATTTCGTACCTTTTGATAAAGCCACATATTTATGTATATGCAAAAAGTACGAGATCGGAATTTACGCACTAAATAATTTTGCAAGCGTAAAAATCTCGGCAATTACTATACACCCAATATTTTGAGAGCAATTAAGCTGAAAATCTCTTAACAGTAAGTTGTTTTAGTACGCACTATGTCAAATGAATTAAATATTTTCACGGTGTGGACAAAAACACAATCAGTTTCGACATTGTAAGATTAGTTGAAAGTGAATTTCATTATGCCCAATAATTTATGAATTTGCAAAGGCCACGTGGTTCAGAGTTCATAAGACGTTTACATCCACAATTTTTGCGTGCCACTGGGAATGAATGAGCCAAACAGATTCATCGCTCCTTAATTTCCTTTCCTACCCCTGTGAAACGAATCCTTTAAAAAATATGAAATAATAGAAATGCATGCATTTTTTACTATCCACCCCACCGTTTACCAGAAACAAAAATTTGCATAAATACTCATCATCAACAAATCAACTCATTGAGAACTAACAACCAAAAGTCCAATAAAAAGGATTCACGAGTCATCATCACTCGTTCATAAAATTTTTTTGTAATGATACAGCGAATTAAAATAATAAAGACCAATGAGGAAATTTTTCCCTTTAAAAATGCCAACATGACAGGTGCAAGTTATACACGTTGAATATATAACCAGTTCCTTTCCTTTTTCAATCGATCTAAAATGATTTGTTGGATATATGGCTCTTCTTATCTAAATGCATGGCCAAATACACATCGTTATTCCGCTAACGATGTAAAGGTAACAAATTTGTTCACATTTTTATTTGCATGCATGCACCGTTGCAATTGCTATAATATGCACCATTCCTTGATCTTAGCAGCATCAGTCAGTAGATCGCTGACATCTTCGTAATCGCCGAGTAATTTTCTGTGTGCTTATGTAAAAAATGTGGGTGGACCAACAAGATGAGTTTTCCTTTTTTAAGAGAAATCTTTTTGCGTATAAAGTGTACACATTGAAATAATTTTGACATGAACTCATCGTGATTTCTTATAATGTTTGATTTGTGGCCATATAATATAACGTCTAAACAACATAAAATAGCGCTAGCACTTCTTCTTCTTCTACTTGTTCCTTCTCACTAGACAAGTTGTGGTGGTTTTTTGATGAAATATTTATATTGATGCGAGATTATTTGTTTGAACATGTTGTGTGTGTGAACGACAACTAACATCAAGTAAAAAGCCACCAATGTTGCACACGTTTCATTCTAACTCACTGTCAGTCCCTTTGGTTAGCTGTCTTGAAAAATCCTGATAAAAGAATGATGAATGGTGTTTGCATCTTCAGAGGATGTACAATACTTAGAGGTCGACTATATGACTGCTGTGGGTATAACGCGGCGAATATTATTGGTAATATTGATATACGTGGAGTGGATTGATTATTGTTATTTGACATTTCCTTTCAAGAGGGTTGAACTATGAACTATGAAAACTTTTGCTGTTTCCTTTGATCTTCAACTTGAATGATTCAATTGTGGTGACAAGGTGCGACCACCTAACCAGAAATACTTCGTAATTATTTTGGTGAGGGGAAGGGCGAATTTTTAAATAGTTTATAGGAAGCCATTATATTTTAAAATATGATTATTTACATGAATACTTTTAGTTTAAAGGATATCATGCAAAAAAATATCTTATATTATCTAACTATCTCTAACAGTCAATTGTGTGGTGGTGACGAAGATTAATGTTTCTAATAAATTGCATGATTGTGATTATATGCCTTGTTGTGTCGCTAACCATTAATTATTTTATTCTCTTGTATCATTATTTTCCGCATCTACTAAAATATTTTGAGTATCATTGCATAATACTCTACATTATGCATAGGCGTAATAATATAATAATATGATCTTTCATTTGTAAATATTTATGCAATGTTTGCTCGAATGAATGAGTGAAAGTTTGGAAAAATTGTATGAAGTAAAAAGGAAGTAACTAGTTTTGAATTTTGTATAAATTTTCCAACAATGTATAAAGAATTTAATTAAATGACTGACAATGGATATTATCGGGAATGCTGGGTTATCTATTTTATATAATAATTACAGATTCTACATAAAATACTCGTTTCTTTCATTCCGCGATAAGGATGAATTCTAAAGCAAAAGTAGGAGAGCTATATAATGCAATTATGTGTATCAGATCAATATTTGTTAGATTTTCAGCAGTCATTCAATAGCTTATTAAATTCGTATGTATCTGAAAATGATTACATAAATGGTTGTAAAAAATTAATGACTCGAAGCGGTTACGTCGATTTATAAGGATATCCACACAGTTTTGTAAATAATCTTGAAACAAAGTTGTTTTTGTACTAGTCATACTAGTTAAAGTTGGTAAGTATGAATATAAATATAAATTTCAAAGTCAAAATTTCGGATAATTTAATTTTTAAACAACAGGTAATTGATGTACTATTTGCACGAAATTTTGACTAATAATTTTATCCAGTATCTCAATATTTGTAGGTAAATAGTTACTCTTGAGTCGGAGGATAATTTTTGTGGTATGTACCATTTTGATGAAACTCATAATAATCATAGCATTACATAATGTATATTTACGTCCTAAAAGTAGAAATTCATGTAAGATAGTCAGAATTTAAAGTTTTAGCGGGTAAGCATATAGATGAACAATGTATTTATTAATATTTTTGACTTAAAAGTATTCTCTAATAAATCTTGGTATATATATAACTGTATAAATAAATTTAAGGATAAAAGTTATTTTATGCTTTGAGTACAACCGTACATAATAAGAAAGTAGTTTGGATAAAATATTAGCCTATGAATATAAGGTACTGTGTTATTTGTAAGTTGTTTACAGAATAGCAATTTATTAGCTATTTATAACTAATTAATTATATTAGTATTCTAGCGTAAAGTGAAAGAGAAAAGTTCCAGTACAATTTGTTTAGAATTTAAGGATAAGAATAAAAGGAGAAAATGCATAATAGTGACAATTTAAAGAAAACATTGTAAAAACTTATATACACAAGAAAATGTCACGTATATATAATCTGAAATAACAGATAAATATATATCTATATAGCATTGTGATCTATTACTTGAAAATGTCATGATTCCATATATATTGCAAGTTGACGCGTAATGATTTACGTACATATTATTCGACCAAATATTTACATAATGCAGAACAGTGTCTAATCTCTTGCTTTTTGTTGTATTGATGATCATTTATCCACATCATGTCTAGCGTCCAATAGGCAAACGAGTGACTTTATGTTTGTGTTATCGATACCATATTGTACGTGGATGCACTCACGCGCATAAATAGAAAAAGACAAACCCAACCCATCCCAGAATACACACTGGGTCCTCAGGATGATTGGCTGTTCTTTAAGTCCGTCCTATTATACTCGGCTGCTGCTCCCTATTTCTTGGTCCGATCAGAGCTCCTTCCTCTTTCATGAACTGATAAAGCATGCACATTACACACATTTTAGCAAATATGACAATAATATTACTCATCAAACGGTTCCTTTTTCTTTAGTATTGATTTAAACTTTTATTTAAATATCTTGCGCGATATTTCCCGTTTGTAAATGCTGCAAATATTTTTTACCTTCTTTATAAAGTTTGTGTATGTTATAGAAAACAGACGAAACAATATGAGCTTTAACAAAAAGAAAACTTTTTAAACATTTTTCTCTCGTGTATCGAGGTTTATTTTACTGCAAAAATCAGGTTTTTTCTTTTCTGCATCATCAACCAATGTTTGCATGCAATTTGGTAAAACCAAAAAATGTTTCAATGCTAAACAACTTCTTTGCCATCAACATCAATCCTTCTTTGTCCTGAATCAGTGAATCATGTCACGTAGTTATTGCCAAGATAGGGGTAAAATAGGAACACATACCTATATGAATGAAAGAAAACCCAATACCTGCGATGTGCTTCAGAAAGAGGATATTATTATAGTGTACGTCGGTATTGTGTTATCTGGTGTGAGTTACACTAACATTTTGTGATTCATGAAGACTGGTATCTTGGCTGGACTTGATTGAACCAGAGAGTCAACAAACAAAACTACAGAGCAGGAGAATGCTTATATTATGCCCACATCTTGCTTTTTTCAGGTGTATACCTATTTCTTGTTGTCTCCTTCACTTGATTCACAAATACTTATAATATTAACATTTGCACGATGAATATGACGAAGGAGATGATGATGACCTATACAGAAAAGTGCAAACTACGGGTGACTGAAATGCATAACTTATTATTACAGTTGTATGAGAGAATGATGATGGTCACCACTACTACCGCCAACTGACCCAAAAACCGGATTTTACACGATATATGCAACTTTTAGGAATAAAGGAAAAGGAATACATTATAACGTAAAAATCTGGTGTGTTGAATATATCTGTAGGAGTTATGCTGTTGATTTGTCGACCGAAGAAAATGATGGTAACCAAAATGTGTGAAGGATGTTATGCGCTTTAAAAAATATTTGCAGAGATAGATTTTGCATTGCAGTTTTAAATATGATTGCCAATCGCCATCACCCTCACCTTTGTATGCGAACACAGCTTCTCTCTGGTATTAATTGTAGGAGTGCTTATCTTAATACGCTGCAGCAGTCTAGACCAAAACACAGTATGATTTTGAATGAATATTAAAATAATAATAACCTTGATGATGATAAACTAAAGTCAAAGTCTTTTTTCAGTTTTCTAAAATGCTAAACCGTACTCGTCTTTTAAAACTCTCAACCATGCAACCTACTACTGGGAGTGTAAAAAATATGGCGGTGATGTTGATGGCGGTTTTACATCTCTCTTCTGCTTAATACTTTTTTGACTACCTAATGCACCTGAATGACCTGAATACTGATGAATGTATAATAAGGATGAATCAGCACACTGCCAGTCATTTCAACGCTTTTATAACGGTACATACTAATAATGAAATCAGGTTCCTAATTTTTGACTGTCCACACTCCACACACTTTCAAACTTTACGAGTTGAACACGTCGAGAAAATTTTACTGCAGTAAAAATGCGAGATGATGGATGACAAATAACACATTATCCTTATACCTATTTAAATATGCATACATGGTAAGAAAGTGTGAATACGAGAAGCAACCTATAAAAAATACATATCAAAAGTACTGAAAATATTTAATTTTTTATTATAAAAACTTTTCAACAATAACAAAAATATTTTGTTTTTTATAGTAATGAACGGTCTTTGTAATCATATTAATTAATTATCCGTAATACACGCGGTAACAGCTCCAAAAGGAAGAATTACAACAAAATATTATTTTCTCTCTTGGAACTTTAAATTGAATGTAGTACGCAGTTGTATGTT
Organism: Coecobrya sp. COE2; assembly: GCA_027743765.1. Classification (NCBI taxonomy): domain Eukaryota; kingdom Metazoa; phylum Arthropoda; class Collembola; order Entomobryomorpha; family Entomobryidae; genus Coecobrya; species Coecobrya sp. COE2. The sequence goes on from JAHZMV010000259.1 coordinate 25,831, forward strand.
TTAAAGCTGTTTTTATGGAGAGAAAATTTTTTTAAGCAAAAAAATTTGCATCTCAACGTGACATAAAACTCTACATACCTCTATTATAAGCATTTTTATTTCTTTCTCCTGACGAAAACAAGACTCCGTGAAAAAATATAATTTCAACCATTCAAAAGCAGGCAAAACATTCACCCAGGCCATAACCCCCCATCATCCATTTTTTAAGCATTGAAGTTGTAAAGTTTCCGATGATTACAGAAAACAGTTTGGCTTTTTTTCCTTTGTATACATTACCATTGAGCTACTATATATAGCCATATTAAACAAAAAAATAAACTCCCAAAGAAAGAGTATATAACAACAAATAACAAAAATAATGAACAACTTAGTGTCTAAAATATTTTAAGTAATGTACTAACAAAATAACAGAAAGTAAAAACAGTCAAAACAACAACAATAATACTTAATGTAAAAGTATACAACTATTAAATAATCCCCTCACATTCATTCATATTGAATTGCTAGTGCTAGTGACATCTAAACAATCAGTCAAGTTTTACACACTTATGCACCAACCAAAACCATTCAATCAAACAATCAATCATGTTCATTTAGTCAACCCAGTCATACTTGTTATCCATGCAATCCTTATTCATTCATTCCAACAATTAACAAGTAAAAAGTGTAAAAATATACATTTTGCTATAAAAAACTAATCAAAGTTGTAAAAATTATTTGCAATTGTTCGTTTTTATCTTCATCTGGACTATATGAGCCATATATTTGCTTTCTTACTGCTGTCCATCAACTCCCTGAACTAGTTACACACAAGCATTGTTAAAATAATACATTTTAAGTTTTCAACGATAAATTTTTTATCAGAACAGTAATCGTTTTCTCCCTTTCAAACTTTCAATTTTTTTCCTGGCCTTCATAATTAATTACATAGACGCGATATAATAGTGATTTTTTTTTGCATAAGTACATTAAATAATTATTAAAGGTCTAATTGTGTATTTTTGTTCCAGAAGGCAGTAAATTTGTGTTTACAGATTAGGTACGTCGCTACAGACGTAACGTGCTCTGCAATCTCCACCATTGGTCTTGTGTGCAACAGCGTCTTGGAGTCCTCTGACAATATCTTCATACTTGGGATTTAAAGAGACGAATCTGTAAAGAATGCAAAGAAAAAAAATAAATCATGATTATTCACAATTATTCATTATTTTTACTAATCAGGAGCAAAATGTCAAGTGCGATATGATGATGATGGTTCATCAGGAAGAAGTGAAAGTTGAGCCATGCATATATATTTTTTAGTTATTGATGACTTGTACGTTTTCGACGAGGTGATGATGACACTATTCTCACTTTTGACCGCTCAATTGTTTTCAGGTTGAGTTACTCATGCATATGCATATAAAAATGTAAGCGTTGTCAAAAAATGCATGTTGCAATCAAGGGATCAATTATTAACCCATTGACTCATTGTAAATCTTCATGATCATCAATTTTCAAATCTACTTTGGCACTAATGAACAAAGAATGAGCAAGAACCTACCAGAAACTAAAAATGCGTGTGTGTGAAAGTATATCATATAGGATAGGCTTTCTTGTTGCCGGAGGAGGCAAGTCCAATAACATTACTCACACGACGAGTTGGATCTATCCTCTTGGCTAATGACGCAAATATGCAAACAAAATATTATGCGCAGCTACCTTGTTGCCACCACCATGTATACTAACCAACCTAACTTTAAGTACAATGTAGCTACCTATTTACGACAAAATAGAAAACTTGAATTAGTAATTAATGATGTTGTGAATGAATCACAAAGTCTTTAAAACAAAATATTCCTGCCTCTAACAGTTTACAATGTTGTAAATAAAAAATCAATTAATTTGCAGCGCTTCTTCATTTATGTTTAAGTAGCAACAACAAAGCAATATAATACACTCTTATAAAAAATCAAAATTGTAGGAGCCATGAACTTTAAAGCAAATATGTTTGCTCATTTTAGCATAACTATCCTAACGCTAATTGGAACAGCGCCATTAGCACAGAAAACTGCCAATAAATTACCTGTAAACTAGTAGAAAGAAAGCAAACCCCCACTTTGAAATGTACATCATCTTATTTTCAGTTTACTCTCACTGTCAGCAAAAATGACACTTGTTACAAATACTTATCTGTTGAATGAAGTACAAAACCTCAGCACACGCACCAATGACAAAGATAAAACATGCCATTTCATAAAAGTGCGTGCGTTCTGATGTCTTACTTGCTAGCTGCGTAAACATAGTTCTACTTTTTTCCTGATTGTAAAAAACTAAAAAAAATACTACATAACAAAAAACATCAACCATTGTCCCTACTCTCCGCACCCTCAGTTGACAGCAATTTTTTTATATTTACTCGTATTGATAAAATAAACTACTGATAAGGATATCAAGTACATGATTCACGAAGGTGCAGTTATAAAAGTAACACTGCGACAAATGACATACGCTATATAACATTAATCTCGTTAGAATGCATTTTTTTACTATTTGAATGCGACAAACACAGATAACAATGTGCAGTGCCTTGTCATTTGTCGCTAATTGTACTACTACTACATAAGTTCATGCGTAGAAATATTTGTTCAACAATAGAAAATGCAGTATTCTTATAATCTCTACCATTATATATTTTTATATTATACCTAATAATATATGCAAATGTTTATCGCTATCCTTGATCTAAACAAAATAATTTTCCCATTGGCTAACCGAGCGGATACTTGCAAGTGTCGGTAGAAAATTCAACGAGAAACGACCCACACATAGCTATCCAACAAGCAATCATGTGTGACATATTTTTTAACCCAAGTCCAAAATAATGATTGGTTCCTGGTTGAAAATGCAAGTAATTTTTATGTCTGATGAACTGAGGTTGGTTTTATGAAGATGAAAGTCATTAAAATACAAATGAGTTTGAGAGTTGAAAATGAAACCGCAACAAAAGGGTTAACGGACACCAACCGCTATGCGCTACGCAGTACCTAAAATATATTTGTTCTTTCAACTCTATAACTTCTTAAAGCGACAAAAGATGCGACGGGTGAAACAGAAGGGAAAATATTCCACACAGCTTGGTCATTATTTATGCCTATATACTTTGACATGCTTAACTTTTTGTAAGTCATGAATATTTATGGCAAAATATTCGCATATCGGTTCAAGCGACTCTAATCAAAATCGATCTAAATGCGGTTTTACAGATAGTAAATAATTTGTTTATCAATACTTATTAACTGTTGTAAAAAATAATGGAATTGCATGGTCAAGATAATAATAAGCTAATACCTATTTGTGAACAAAGGTTTATCCACTATATTTCATAGCACATAGCGCGGCCAGATTTTACTTTCTTTCGGTCGTTTTATGATATACTTTCCTCATAACAAATTACCGTTATGAGATGATCATCATTCCGTGGACCAACATCCGTATAACATCTCGACTGACACACGACAGAAGAATTCAAACAAAATAGTTTTAACCACAAGCTTAAAACTAGTACCTCATCACCCTGTCCAAATTGCTTGCCATGCTCTACGTATACAAGTCACAAATATTTCATTCACTTCAACAAAACAAAAGACTTCTTGTCTTGGCTGACAAAATACATACTTGATCCATCCATCAGACTGACTTACTTTTTCCGGTATGTAATAACAAGTCTATGGGATTGTAAACACCTCGTGCTTGTTTTCATAAAAAACCCGTAATTACGATTAAAGAGTGTGAATTGCCATTTTAAAAGTTCTCAACATGTAGCCTATGCATCGCCCATATAAATGCGCACAAAACGGCCATACATTGTAATATCCTTGTAGTATAATGCAATTTCCTTAATTCTTTGATAGGAAAACGGATAAGACGTAAACGACTTCATGTAAATAGCATTACGCACATTTACTCTTCAAGTATCCACCCACACGTGGGTACCGCTTGAAATGGAAAACAATAGGAATTCGTCTCTACCCACCACACCACAATACACAATCAATTTAAAAGTAATCTTATAATGTCAAACTGCATATTATGTACATATCAATGAAATTATTATTAAATTATCATAAAGTGCCATGATTAAAACGTGGGCACATGACTGATTGCTGCATTTAGTAAACATGTATACATGCACCAGGTACACATTTGTTTTGAAAATGAAAATAGAGAATGAATCTAGGTGAGTTTTGAACAAAACGGGTAAAATAAATAAAGTGCATGGCATAGGTACATATAGTACATTATGGCAATTATTGTGATAAGACGAAGAGCGAAAAAGACGGGGTCATCAAAGATCGCATGCGTCCGCCTGTGCACGCACATTTTAATAAAACGTACAAACAAACAACAACACTTATAGTGCTAGCTAACAAACTAAAATGCACATTTCTAACATAAAATAAATCACGAAGACGAAAGCCAACGCAAACGGCCCGATGGCATAGAAAGAAAAATTACTCTAGAAGATAGCTTTACCCTCCTCAACAACAGTTTTGCCTGTCGTGCTCAAGTCAACCTAGTCAGGTTTTTTAAAAAGTGAACAAATGAAAACGAGTGAATAAAACACAAAAACATACTTATTTTTTTCTTCTAAAAAACGGACTATCATCGACATAAAATCCTTTTCTTCTTTTCAATAATTCATCACTTGTTTATTTGTAGCCGTCATACCAGTATATACATTTTTATGCAGTGTGTATATCTAGTTACTCTCACGACATGCAAATTAGCCGTTAAAAGCTATTTCTTGGACAGAAACTTGATTTTTGCATCAAAATAATTTCTAATGATGTTATTAATTACGGATATGCAATGCATGTGAGTGGGGTTCATGGGGGTGCAGAAATGTTTATAAATAATATTTTCACTGTCAAAAATTTTCTGTTGACGGACATGCTTCTACGAGATGCACTCTACTCCTCCAAGAAATTGTTTATAAAAAGTGGATTTTCTTTTTAATTAAAAACGATGAAAGATTTGTAACCTTTTACATCAAACATATCTAGAAATGGTTTGCAAAAATGCATCTTTTTCTTCAAAACTCGAAAGGAAAATCTACTACTATGAGATGTGTATATTGTGCACAAAACCAAAAAACCTGACGCATTTATTTATGTGCTTATCTGCACATTGGTAGGTGTAAATATTTTATATTACATTAAGGTATATTGTAACTCAGCCAAATATGTGGTCCGCAAGAATCAACTAGAGAAAAATATTATCTTCAAATTTTTATCCCATTCATTCATTAAAATATTTCGTCTCTCTAGTGGATAATGCTGCTGACTTGCCGACATTTGGTCATGTACGTGTTTCTTCAAGTTTCGCACAACTTGTTTTCCCTTCAGTTTTCCTCATAAGTATTCAAAAAATGTTTCTTAATTCAGTTACACTGACCGACCGTTTAATTTATAAAGGGGACTTGTTGTCAGCAGACCTGGGATTTAAACAGGAGTGTCTTTTCTCAACTGAACACTAGAATAATTGGTAAGACGACCTTTTAAAGTGACGGTATTTTCTTTTGTCCTTTTTACTGCAATTTCAAACTGCAATCAACGGCAAACTAAAGTAATGAATGGAATGATAAATAGCCACACAGACCTTATAAATACTTGACAAAATGTACATAGATACACAAAAGAGCAATTTTCTGATATCGCATGTTTTGTCCTTACTTCCATACATGCAAAGAATAAGGATCATAATTAAGCTTATTTTAATCAACTAGCTCCAACTAACTATTTGAAAATGTTAAATGATGTACATACACACTTCCTCACACATTTTTATAGGAAATAAAGTGAAAACATTTTTTTTTAAATATTACATAGCGGACAGACCAATATACAGCGTGGGATGCCACAATAGTACATGTGTCGTAGTCTTTACCTCATCGTAAAAAATCATAAAAAACTATTATAGTTATTCAGGTAACCAAAAAATGCATTTCAATCTAATGCAAACTAAAAGGTATGTATGGGTAATAGTAAAATCGTCTCAATTTTAGAATACACACCTTCAACTTTTCGCCATTACACCACCACCACCATTACCATCTTGTTTGACTTCATAAAAGTAATAGCTCTTACATTATCAAGTTATGATCTATTACCAATTACGATCAAAAGTGCCTAAATCTTTATAGGCAAACCAATCATCATCGTACATACTTACATATGTGCATATACCTATGAACGAGATTCTGATATACCATTAATGACAATAACCAGTCAAATATGCAGTAAGCAAGCCAAGGAGCGACGACGTCAGAGAAAGCTAACGGAATAAAAAACGTCGATTCTTGAGCATAGAATGTTGAATCTCGGTCTCTCTTAAAAGCATTGTTTAATAACAAACCATGTGAATTGCATAAAGAAGATATGTTGAACTACAACTGAGGCTATTCTCTTTAGGGCCCATTCATTACCTTCTCAAACTGGCGATAGTAATGAAAAAAAGGTGCAAAAAATACCTTTGACGATTAAGATTCATGTAATAAATGTAAAGACAAGCTATTGAATCTATTAAATACTTTTTCTTATTGCTACTACTGGGAAGTAAAAGTTTGCCTTGATGCTGCTCCTGCTTGCTCCTGCGCATCGCGTAATAATAATGGCAGTGATGATGATAATGTAAAGTCACTAATGTCTTGTCTTTGACGATTCCTTTTTATTGTGTAATATTTGCATATTATGATTACATCCTTCCTTGCACACTCAACATCTCCCCCAATCCATTCATTTTTTTGTTGGATTTCAGACGATTAGAGGTTTGCAGTTAAAATTTATTATGGCACAGACGCATGACTTTACGTCTGCTGCTTCTAACCTGTGTAGTGGCAAAGGGTACGGTAAGAAAAAAAGAAAGCGGAAAAAGATGACATGACATCGCATTATGAAATGATGACTACGCTTAATAATCAACTATTACGGCTATACGCAATACTTGCTAGAAGACTGCGCGCAGGTGACCAATTCCATTGTAATGTACTAATTTTCAATGATCACGTAATAATGATACTACATGATTCTAGCTAGTATATTTAGTGTCGGGATTGTAAATATATAGAAGTAGTGGATAGAACATGCGAATAATTAAGTCATATATTTCGCATTTCCTTTTTGTCAATAAATTCCTTTTCGTGAACACAAAAAATATGTTGTTTTATGCCTCAAAAACTATATTCCTGCTGAAAAAAAAACAAAAGAGCACGACAATTTCCTAGGTTGAAAAGATAAAAGTAAAAAAAATATATGAGCAAGTGTTCGATTTCACCTTTTTCTTTTGTTACTTGCATGGGACACTGGTACGGTCAACGAGTAAGCCTATAATTACCGTGTAATATGCAATATGAATACAAATTGCAATAAAAATAGCTGTCTTTTTATCAAGTATTTCGTATATACAATAAAAGCAAGCAATGTATAATTTTAGGGATACTCAGTTTTATAGATACAAAAAGTCATGTCAATGTCCTCTGGCCTTTGCGCCTGAACCCAAAGCAGTGCAAGTGGGCAAAATATTATATTACGTAGTACATGGTTTTCTCTAGTGGCAGACTGACACAATTCCGAGAGAGGTTTAATCCTCCTCCACATAAGTTCTCTTGTAATAAGTTACATTGTCAATTTCGAACCCACTAATATTAAGCAAGTCAACTATTTAACGTGTTTCAGATATGTATTTATGCAAAACACTTGTGTAGGTATATCTCTCTGATCAAGTAATTGTAAAATACTTTATACTGACACAATATACAAAAATGTGCCACTTACGAAATGATTGTATAAACTATATTTACCATATACCCATCCTACAAATCATTGCGGTTTATCAGTACAAATATTTTACAGATACAAAGTTATAAAGCATGAGGTGATATGAAAAAAGAAAGGGTTGTATAGCTTTCATTATCTCTTTTACTAAGTAATCCTACCACAAAATGAAAAGAATCCCAGTATTACAACAAATAATATTACAATATACAACGTAATAAGTTGAAAAGAAGTTTAAAACGAAAAAGGAGTACAAGTCGATATTTTTTGGCTAGCAAAAACTTGCAGAGCCGGCTTTTCCAGGGGGCATATATAATATCGTCGTAATATCGTCAGTTGCATCGTCGCCCTATAAATATTGTATACTGACTGCGTATTTTTCTATCATTTCTCTCTACCCCCAATATAATCTAATGCAGCTTCGTACAACTAGTAAATAGAGAAATAAATACTAGCATATACAATAATACAAGAGGAAAGCTAGAGTAGTGTCGATTGCTGCAACTTCAAAAGCAAAAGCAGGAAGACCACAAGTGACCCTAACGGATTCTCCGGCATTCATAATACTAAAGATGGTACACATAGCACACATTTTAGTTTTTAAACACCAGCCAAAATCAAGTCAATAAGCCAACAACTAACCGACCAACCCCCAAAAATGAAAATCAGTTTTTTATAATGATCGTTTTATGCAAAAACCAAAGTGAACGGTGGTCTCTTCGTTTCGTCTTGTAATGTAATGTGTGTGTGGTTCTTTGCGAATGAAAACGAGAAATGCAGATATATGTATCTAGCTGTAGTGAAAAGATGCGCAACATGTTATATAAAAATGGTCAAGTCAAAGCAGCTCCTCGTTGACGACTTCGTCGTCAGTGTATCGTACACTAATAATGAAGATTACTTGAATTTTTTGCTACCCAAAAATGAGCACAGATTCCTTTTGAAAAAGTTGCGGAGAATGAATGTGCACACGCATTAGAATGATTATCTGGTACAAATGTAATGCATTCTTTTACAAAAATCCTTCCTTCACCTACAACTTTTTGGACTACTTGGACCATCGTTCTATGTACCTATGTACATATTCGAATGTATCATTCCTTTTTCTACCCATTTGATTTGATTTTTATAGAACCTTGTTTAGCCTGTAACAGGGCAGCAGGCCACCACCAACACCACCAACATAAACTATTTTGCTATGATATAACGAACAGAATAGCAAGCTTTGTTGTTTTGTCTGTTTGCTGACGCTACCAATTTAAATGCAGTGAAGATGGATTCTCTTTTAAATTCATGTTATTTTGGCTTCTCGTATAATTTGCCAACTCAGGTGCATATTATTTTTGCCAGTGCCATTTTTACGCACTACATATATACGCTCAATATAATCCATATGCTATATATATTTTCATCTAGACAAAGTTTCTGTCAAAACACTTATTATCTTTTACCCGTGATTTATCTATCTTGGGCTTACACCTGCTGATATTTTGACTTTCGAAATTATATTTTATAGCGTTTCACCCTTCGATACAAATCTATTCCTTTCGAATTGACTTGCTCTCCATATTTATTTTTTGATTAAATCACGGTCGTAGTGAACAAATAGCCAAGGTAGAGGTAAAATGAACATATTTCCCGTGATGCAGTCTGATTAAAACGAAAGTTGTGTTGGGGTCAGTGAGGGCATTACATCATCACATTCACAAAGGATGCATTACATTACAACGTGACGTTGTTGGCCGGCGAGCAAAAACACGACTGTATTTTAACTCTCGCTTCATTTTTACAGGAACATACAAATCTTACGACCTAATTAGTATCTCTAGGAAAATCTTCTTAAGTGCAAATTATATAGCTTTCGTTGTCCGCTCGAGTAAGAAAATCAAAGAAAACCGAAAGAGAATTTTCTCATCAGGGTAATTATTGTTCCCTCACACTTCATTTATTTTGCAAGTTTCCATTTGCATTGATTACATCCTTTTTGCATTTTTGCAAATTGTTTCAAATTTTATAATTTAGGAGAAACATTTCGAGAGTTTGTATTGTTTAAAAATTCGCTGAAAATTTTATGCTATACATATAGCCTTCCATAATATGCCTAAGTATTAATTGAATAGCTATTTACGAAGCGAAGGAAAGAGTAAAAGGATTGACAAAAGTGATGTAGACATTACATTTTAATGAAAAGTTAAATCGCGTGCCCGCGTTCATTTTTTTGTTGCCCATCATAATCACTTTACTACTATACACCATGTTTCTTGTTATGGGAATAAGATTTTTTGCTACTTATCTGTCTAGATTGGTGACTGCCTTCCGTCAATTGAAAACACATTTCAAAAATGAAATCCAATGAGTGATATATTCATAACTAGTGCCGTTCGTGCACCTAACGTGACTTCTTGACACTGACAAATGGAGTGTCTCCCTCCTACATTTCCTCGCACCTACCTTTTTCTTTTTAAAAAATGAATTTTAATTCTTTATACAATGTATATAGACAAAACTACCTTTAGTAAAAGGTTAACCGAGTATATAGTCATTTAAGAATCGTTCCTCATTATATTATGATTCTATCAATTTTTCTAAAAACAAAAAAAAGTTTTGTTCAAATTAACGTAGCCTTTTGACTCCTCTTCCCTCTTATCATACTATGGGAAATTTTTACATGCAGATTACAACAAACAAAGGTAAGTATTGCAGCGTGCTGTTGTTGCTTGATGTATAATACCTATAAACACACAAAGCGTATTTTGCCCGTAATATTAATCCTTTCACCTTTAATCTGGCCGTACCCGCTATTCTGACAGACTTTGTTCGTAAACCTTTATATTACATGTTTGCTGCCTGAACATAGGTAACTATAAACCATGATATGATGAATGACGCGATGATGATGACTCTCTAGGCTTTTTCGTATCTCATATAAACTGCCATAGGCCACCATAGTCTGTGTTTAAGCTCTAATGTAGTTCAACAGACTGACTGATGGGAACTAGGGAACCCCATTAACCCGTATATGCACACAGTTCAAATGCGGGATGCATTTATATATTTATTGTGGTGTAAGTTATAAGCTTGATCTGTTCATTGTTATATGATTCATGCAATTTTGAAGACATACATCTTAAAGCCGTATTATTACAGAATTATCATGAACATCCACCCACCCGCTTCTGATTTTCATTTTCATATTATTATCTACGACGTGCTGTGCACAAATGGTGTGCATGCAAATGCCTTTTTTCTGAGCTGGATTTTGACTGGGCTTGCATTTTTGCAATTTGCATACAGCTTCACTTTCAAAATTAACTATCCCCTCATGCAATCTTCTTCCTCCGAAGAATAAAAAGTAAAACGGAAAGTCAAGTGAAAATGCAAAAAAGAATGCTCCTATTATATGCTCGTATTATCGTGGTCATCATCAAAAGTCGTCGTTTTATGATGAGGTGAGGCAGAAATCACGCTCACTATAAGTTCATACATACTTAAAGTAATTTCTTCTTCCTGTACCAACATCAAATGTTACTCATGATGATTTTCAGACATTTATTTTTAATTTATGCAGTGAAGGAAAGGGAATAAAACTCACTTTTTGGCGTATTTAACTCCTTTCAGGATCATTTTCGATGCGTTCAAGTAGTCCTTGGCCTGCTTAGGATCTTCGCAAGCAACACGGTACATGCAATCATAGTTGTCCTTTTCAGCGGCTCCCAAAATGTAAGTCATGATAAGCAAAAGTTCTCCTTGGCTCATGAATGGCCTGTTCTTCTCGACCAAACTACGGCCGTGTCCTGATCCCCACCCGTGTCCCCCATCATTTCCTCGGAAGCTGATTCCTCCGAAATAGAAAAGCCCAATGCCGAAAATAATGGCTTTCAGGACAACGAGAATCAAAAGATTTGTCAAGTTGAGGGTAAGCACTTCCGACGTGGAGTGGGATCGGGCAAGCGCTTTGGCGGTTTTGATAAGAGCTCTTGTCACATCAAAAGCTGCCACTTCCGACGATGCAGATGAAATTTTTCCTGTTGAAATTTGCTTTGATGCTGCTGACGCACTGCTGGAATCTGAAGATCTGGACCTAAGTTTACGTAGTTTTATAGTACCTGCTGGACTTGAACCGGCTAGAGTACATACTACTACTGTTACGAGGAAGAAAAGGCATATGCTTTGTCTGGGATTCATTTTGGGTATCTGTATCAATGGGACAAAGAAAATTTCAATATAACATCAAATGACAGGTTGCATGGTATTATGTTCAATTAGACACGGGAGATGAAAGTCGCCATTAAACACTTTTTTATGATGCCTAAAGATCATAAAACTATACATCCAACCCGGGGCACATTTTCCATTTCAATGCTTAAACTTTCCAACTCCACAGTACCGTATAACCGGGTTATATGAGAAGACAATCACAAATCGCTATGCAATTTTTTATGTCGTGTCATGCGTAAATTATTCCTACGCCCATAAAAATGCCCATGCTGTAATGCAATGCATGCGAAGTATAAATAGCTGTAATTTTATTTACCTGAATTAGCTGCTTGCAGCTTTCCACTTATATATCCTTCCAGAAATGAAATCTCTTATCGTGAACTATTCACACTTGATGTACAAAATGTACCACTTTTTCCACCGTTTTCACTATTCCGTTTTTATATTCCTCAAAAATATAAATCCAAAATTCACTGAAAACCAATTTTTCTTTCTTTTACTTCCGTCTGATGATCTTTCACTATAGCACACAAACTTATTTCATACAATATTTTTGTTTGTTGGTCATATCAAATAAAAAAATTAAAGGTTGACCCGGATTTCGCAAATACAAAATTGTTTCACTGCTCCCACTTCCAATCATTCAAGTATGAGTAGAAACGCAAGATCCTGCTGCTGCTGCTATACGTAAGATTATGATGAAAATGAGTGATGTAGCCTAAAAAAAAGTTGGTCTCAGCCGAAAGGTGAATCCCGCAAAACTAGAATGAAATCGTGACGCTGTTGCCTTTACTGCTGGTGAAGAAATAATCTTTTTCAGTTGTTTTGTGGCTAGTGCTGTTATGCCTGTCGTTCAATGAGTACTACTTAACCAAAAATCAAGTTTTCTTTCAGTCAGTCAGTGATACTATGTAGTAATCATAATAACAAAATATAATATTGATGAAATCATATATAAAGAAAAAAAGGTCCTCTATATGTCTTCTATGCATGCACCCTCACAACCAACCGACTATTACAACCCCCAAAAGGTAATATTTAACAGCGCAGTCAGTCTGCAGGTCCTACACAAGTGCAAAAGGCAGAGAACGCAAAAGTCAAGAAAAAAGGAGCGACCTGTAATGTCAGTTAGTCAGTTTTGTATTGAAATCCTAATGTTTATTACGTGTGCATAGTTATAGTAGCCGTAGTTGTAGTAGTAGTTTAGGAAGGTCCTCCTGCCAAACAACAAACGATGATCAAATGAGGAACTTATGAACTGAACTTTAAGTCACTAACCGAGTGCGACAGGACCGGTTTTCGAAATGAGCTCTTGTGATCTAGTCAGCCTGAGTTTTTTATACGTAAAGAGTTTTGCTAAATTCTGCAAAGGAATGCATATTCATTTGATAAGGGAAGGTAGGTAAAGATTCTATTTGATGATAGGTACAGGTAAAAGAGATCCCCTTTTGTACAAACAGAGAGGACAACAGAGAACCAGGCTTGTTTTCATTGTCTTTGTTGCAGACAGAGATAGTTATCAGTACCCTTTTTGCAAAAACGTTTGAATTCAATATCTCTATATATCCTAATCTAATATCTATATATTCTCAAATCCTGCCTACTGTTCCCTTTTTTCTGAAGAAAGTATGCAGTAGTGTAAGAAAAAAGCGTTAAGGAACCTATGTGACTTTTATCGCCCCCTTCGTGGTCAAAATATACGAATTTAAATAATAATGTGCATCGGATAATAATGTAAACTGATACTTAGTAATCGTACCCTAACATGAAAAATTTGCGATAAAAAAATGTGTGTTCTATGCTGTTGTTGTTGATGATGATGACAATAATAGTCTATGCACTTTGATCAGGATCAAAGATGATGACTGACGCAACACAAGCAACAAACCAACTGAAGTTATCTATTCCTACGAACTTTGTTGAATGAAATGAAACGTTGAAGGAAGCTGTTGTTTTAAAGGCTACCATCATCTCAACGGTTGCTTTTACACTTACACCACCACCTCTTTACAACTTTTTACTACACATGTAATATTTAAGATTGCTCGCGGATAGACAAATCTTTTAAACGTTACTTTGATGTTGATGATGATAGTTTATGCTAAATGGTAAACATTATCCATTCAAAAGTATGTATACTTTATGCTGATAGTTCTACCAGTAATTTTTTAACTAGTAACCTTATCACATTGTGGACTAGACACTTGCAAATGTGTCTTATGACGCGCGTGAGGACGGAGATGACAAATAATGTGCGTGCAAACAAATGGTGCAAATGCCACCAATGCATTGGAAAGCACCTGCAACGTCTAACGCTATAAGGATAAATAATGTTCAGTTATGTTTAGAAATGTATGGCATATTATTAATCATCTCATCAACAGCCGGCATATTATAACCACGATGGATTCGGCGAAACACCATTAAGGAAAGTGCTTAAAGAATGCATACAAATATTATGCGCTATAATGTAGTTCTTTAATATGTGTTCTCAATATACATTTATTAAAGCATACCGAGGCAAGCTATTTATTTAGGTACTTGCCTATTTATGAGTCTTTTCTTTCTAGTTTTGCGCCTAACCTTTGCTGCTTTCTTTTTAACGGAAGTGACTAGCATGCACATATGTCAGTAGTGTTATATGAAGTTTAAGCGCCCACACATATGAACATACGCTATAGTGCTAACTTTAGTTGTTTCATTTTATATACGTCTCGATTTGAAAATCGAAAACGTTACTTGTATTACAATTAGAAAAACAGTAGTTCACTATGCCAGAGAATCACGCAATGCACGCTTATCCTTTCTAAGCAGACTGAAACAATACCTCTATAATAATTATTACTATACACACGGTACATATTTTGCTTATCGTTAATCATCATTTAACATTACCAACTTTATTGCCTCTCTGCTTACCTCCTAAGCAGCACACCTGCAATGCAATCCTGAACACTTGTGTTTCCGACCAAGTCATGAAGTCAGTGTCACTGGTGACTAGTGGCTATATTACTTACAATACATGTTCATTTTTGCTACTTTATAGCTTGATAGTTTTTCCCACAGTTCTTTTCCTACTATTTCAGCACAAGACAGTCATTTATTAGGAATTCTGCTTTATAGAAACTGAAAAGGTTCCCCATTCTTAAAACATTTGAAATATTTCTTGTACAAGAAGGTATTCCTTATTTTGATGTTATGTATTTACAACATGTAGACGCTTTACTTGCAATTTTTGAAATTTTAGAAGGAAAAGGTTTTGAAGGCATAAATGTAGACACACAAGAATGTATGCAAACATGACGTCTAACAGAAAGTAGACAAAGAAAATCACTGACAAGATTTGTTTCTAATTCAAGGAAAGTCATCAAATGTTGAGCGAGCATCAGAGCAAATCATCATCATGTTGGCCTGCTGCTGACAAACACTCACCTAGCTGCTTCTTTCATATTAATCAAAATTAACCTTCGTGTATACAGTCCCCTACCACTTTGTGTAGAATAATATGATCAGAAACTAAATTTTATTTGCACAGAGATCACCAACCAACAACAATAAAAAATCATGTTCATATTTTTAAGGTATGTCCGAAATGGTTGGATTCTTACAAAATACAATACACAATGGCATCGTTTAATTGCTCATATATAATACGAAATAAATAATTGCACGATGGCGAAGACATAATTACGACCAAGTAAATTTCTCCTAACAGCTCGACAACTTCACTTCACCACAAACTATATAGTCATCTTGTCCATTGCTGTTAGATGTTTTGATTAATAAGGGGTACCTCGAGAGATGAAGGAGGAAGTAAGGAAGGGTCACTCAAAATGTAAGAAATTAGTATTTTATTAAAGATTACAAAAAGGTGCAAGGAATTTTTTTATCTTGTACGACTGCAGGACTAATTGCTACCCGACTCTATAAATGCATGACATGATGTCACACACTCACCCTCACTGTAATTGTGTGAACCACAGACAAGAGTTCAGGTACATGATGATAAGGAAGGAAAATATTTAGAATTCTTCTTATAGGTACTCCTTGATTACCGGTTATTAATTAATTTGAAATATAAATATGATTTGACTGATTTTTTTTATTTTGTGAAAGGAATTTAAAAAAAAGAAGATTTTAAATAGCTTTATCAATTTGGAATGTTGTAAGCTTCTCTAATATTACACACATTTCAAATGCGGATTGACATTACCCTTTTCAGGTCTATTATGCATGTCATAGAAAGGAATTTTAAAAAAAGAAGATTTTAAATAGCTTTATCAATTTGGAATGTTGTAAGCTTCTCTAATATTACACACATTTCAAATGCGGATTGACATTACCCTTTTCAGGTCTATTATGCATGTCATTAAATGAAAATAAATCATTTAAAATTTAAACCGTTGAAGGGTTTAATTCATGATTATAAATGACTGACCATTATTTTTTAGAGAAAGAGACCGTATGTAACTTGATGGGCTGTCTCCTGCTCTCAAGAAACAATAAAGATCACACATTATATTGCCTTATCATCTATGTAATAAAATAAGACGTAAGTGACACGAAGGAAATTAGATTGTTGATTTGTGGCATTAGTAAAATTTATCCTCTTGTGTGAACAAAATTTAAACTGCAATGCAAAATATTTAAAGAAAGTAAATCTGCATCCGGTAAAGTCATATAGTTGTTAACTTCAAATAATGAAATTTTAACGGTATTAAAGGGACTTAATCTTGACATGTTTCGGTTTATTACACAATTAATTAGAGAGGTAAGGTTGAACCAACATGATTCATATAATACAATAGCTACCACTACTTATCGCTTTTATTATTATTATTGTGTTAACACACAGATAGATTGGAGTCAGTTAATTACGTACAGTGTAAATTAGTAAAGTAAATTGTCTTTCACTTCATTGAGAGTGGTTCCGCGGTACGTCTTAAAGAGCTGCAATATTCGCGTGAGTAGCCAAAAGTGCTTTCCCTGTCTCATGAAAGTCATTGTAAAATGTAATAAAATTTCATGTCTCCTTAACACAGATAAGCCGACATTATATTGTTGTCGCCCGTGTTTTTGGCAGTAGCGCTCTTGTTGATTGTTACACGTTATAATTAACCTCTTGAGTGAATTTTCTTCAAAAATACTTCCTCATCTGTTGATGCTATTGTTGTATCGTTAATTATAAATATACCTATAAATAACATGTAGTATAGCAGAGGATTTAGAAACTGAAAGATACGAATTAGTTCCACAATTTTGAAAATCTCTGGCCTGTAACACTTCAAAAAGGTAGGCCGTTATAAGTGACAGGTAAAACACTAAAAATGCTTTCATTTTTATTTATTCATTAGCGTGTCCGTTAAAACGATGCCCTGCAAGCAACTTCACTTTAGCACACTGCCCCGTAATATAATAAATGTCTCTGGGTGCATAGTGCATACCGATATACAGGAGAGTTTTAATTTTGGCATTTTCGATAACATAAAATATTTAAATGCTAAACCTACTAATTGGCAGGACCCATGAGCTAAAATTAGTTTGCTAAACGTAATTTGTAAAGTGGTTAGAAACATAAATATCTACACGCATGCTGTGCTTATATGCTAACAATAAAGGTATTTAAATTTAAGAGAAATTGAAAGTTGAGAGCTTTTTAGCATTGTTCATAATCGTTATATTAGGATGCTTCCTGCTTTAGATGACAAGCATGTTTTTATGATATAATATGGCGTATTGTAAAACTAAAAATATGAGATGTCATTTTGCTAATAATTTTACCGAGCGGATATGACATTACATCTTTTATGGCTATAGGCTTAGATGATGAGAATTAACAATAAAAAAAATAAAAACATCAAGAGCGTTAGTTCGAGATTGCACCCGTACCTTAATCCTTTAAGTATGCCGCTTGCATAATGTCATTATTATTTTGCTAATATGTTACGGCAAAGAGTACCACTGATTCAAGTCGTTAAGATTATTATTGTCATTTCGGACTCTTTGTATTTTCTATTTCACGCAGCTGCAGTGACAATCACTTTTTAACAATGATATATATACCTATTGTGACTTATGAGATCAGTGAGTTTTGTGCGTAGTGTGCACATACATAACATCACGTAATGAAATATGCACAAAATATATAGGCGTTCGAAAAAGCAATCACAATTATGCGTCAGTAAACGCATTTTATTCATTTTGACGCACTCACCCGGAAAAGTTTCACTTTCCATTGTTGATAAGCATAATCATGTTTCCATTGCTTTGTTTTGGATGTATGTTAAGATTACATAAAAATGTGGATGCGGGGTTATTATATAAAATCGTAATAATAATGGACTATACGTGTTGTTTGTCATTGTATCTCTTGAAAAAATACATACTAAAATATGCCGTTGACAATCCTTTCTTCGAAATGTTTGATTTCAAATAACAATTTTGGTACCTACCAATGTACATATATCAACTTGTATGGATAGAGAAATCTTCAATAAAACTTTATCTATCATCTTTACATGAAAAACTATATATTTTATTTAATAATTAATACAAAATGTTTTCGTGTTGGTAGTTGACATACTTGAAGCAATGATCATAAAGTATAAATGTTTATACGATTGAGGAAAAGTATATATACAAAAGGAGAAATAATAATATAAGATGATGTCCATAATTCGGATATAATATCTTTTAAGTTATAATGTATATATGTATATCACAATTGGAAATATGCTTTTTCAATAGTATTTTAAAAACTCACACAAACTATGGTTGAACCGGGGTTCATAAGCACCGATCTGTAACTACTTAATTAGCTCATGTAAGTATGTAGTTAAAAAGCAATGCATAATATATCGTCGTCATTGTTGCTGCGAGCAAGGGAAGCTAGCGCATCCATTCTTGTGGAAAACGTCAATGACTTGTCGAACCCAAGGATTGTACTTGACGTCTCCAAATGATCTGTGAAAAGGTGTGAAAAGAAAGTCATGCTATAAAATTATAATTTTGCATAAAACCATTACCTCAACTTGAAAAAGAATATAATTACTTTAGTATCGTACCGTATGTAAGTTTCAATGAGTTGTGAATTTTTCTCACTATTTCCAATTTTTGCCACTTGCTTCATATTGTTACACAGTTCTAATTGAAGACATCTTGAATTTTTCAGCAATACATCCGTACGTAAATGCTTTGCCAATTCCCATCTAATTTGCGGCATCACATTCTCAGTTACAAATAGAATTTTCTCAGGAGTGCATCCATTCCCGTTTGCATATTCTACTTCGACACATTTTTCCATGTCATCCAACGAATATGCGCAATTTATCCATGCAATTTCTGACATTTTATTGGAATTCTTCTGTCTTTTCGAACCAACAGTTGCGGTTGTATTTGACAAACACCTTTCCAGCTCATTCAAACGTGGAAGCGTTACATACTCATGGAAATCTTCACCCGTGGAACGCTTCCTGCGACCAGGAGTTGGTATGAGTGGTAGCATGTAATTAGCAATGGAACTAGTGGTTCCTGCAGCAGCAGTGGTGAATGGGCTTACGACTTGTGGAAGTAGCGTTAACGCACTTAAAAGTAATGCTCCTTTGGAAAACAGGCTTCTATAGTCTGATCTCGCCCTGTCCGCCGTTTTGGATTCTTCTCTGAGGCGACTTCGAAGATCGGTCAACATGTTCTGGTATCTTTGTTCCCGAATGATTTCTCGTAATGAGTCAACGTTAGAATCGGACGAGGAGAGACCGGAAGTCGCCACGGGAAATAGGTGACGTAAACCGCCAGTGTTAAGTGTGCCACCACGAGTGGCAGAGAAAATGCTGGAAGCGGAGAGTGGGCTGTTGGAAAGTGCAGGGTTCAATAGAGGGGACTGCTGTTGGGGTAATCTGCCTGTGGCTCCCAATAACTCTAAAAGTTCCAAGTCCGAAGGACGATTCCTATTTTGCCCCAGTAAGTTTGCAGCATTGTCGTTTGTTATTCCGGTGGAGGTAAGAAATTTTGCAAGATGGGCCTGAAACCCCTGTTGTTGAGGTTGATTTCTGGTCTGTCTTTGCCTTTGTCTTTGTTTCGGCTTTCCTTTAAATCTGGATGGGGGACCGTAACTTTGATGTGGAGGAGGTTCTTGTTCAGACTCATCACTTTGCACAGGTTGATCGGAAGCAATGGACCCTTGACCACTTGTAGATATCTGATGCACAATATTAGGAACCTGGACGAATTCAGTGACCTGTTTTGTGATAGGAATTGTTTGGAGGGTTATCGTTGTATGGTACTGGTCTTCGGGTGGTGCAGGTGCGTCTGCAGAAGGTGGTGCTGGAGGGCCCGATGATGGGGGTGGTCCATAAGACTGAGATGGAGGGGGAGGACCGTAAGAGGGAGGAGGAGCTCCGTACGATGGTGGTGGCACTGGAGCATCTTCTCGGGGCGGTCTTTCATATGTCAAAGAAATATGATCGGTCCTTGACTTGCGCCGTTTAAAGTTACGGTTATTGAACAATTGCCTAGGGCGAAATTGTTCACGGTGTGTTTCTTCCGAGCTACTACTAGAGCTGTTTTCATCTGAGGAAAATACTCTGCGACGACGACCCTCGGGCTTCCCTGAAGATTGGTATCCAGAATTACTTCCGCTGCTACCTGACTCACCGCCATTTCCTCCTGTTTCACTACTATCGCCGCTACCAGTGTTATTGCTTCCGTCAGGAGGACCTTCCACTTCTCCTTCGTTTCCCGAATCTTCAGGTTCAAGCTGTCCACCGTTACCCCCTCCACCATTACTACCGTTGCCTCCATTGCTACCGCCTCCGTGGTGATTGTTACCGCCTCCGTGGTTATTGTTACCACCTCCGTGTTGATTGTTACCACCTCCGTGGTGATTGTTACCACCTCCGTGGTGATTGTTACCACCTCCGTGGTGATTGTTACCGCCTCCGTGTTGATTGTTACCACCTCCGTTGTGATTGCTTCCGCTCCCTGATCCCCCACTGTTGCTTCCACCACTCCCTTGTGAATTCCATCCATGACCGTGGCCATGTCCATGATTGTTGCTTCCCGATCCGTGCTGATGATTGTTACTACCATCGTTATCATTATTTTCATCACCTCCTCCAGTTTGACCGCTACCTCCGCCATGTTGATGCCCATGCCCGTGTCCCATTCCGTGTTGATGACCATGGCCGTGTCCGTGACCATGACCGTGCCCCGATCCATGATGGCCATGTCCTCCATGTTGACTACCGCCCTCATTCTCATCTCCATCTTCGTTCCCCCCAGTTTGATTACTACCTCCACCATGCCCATGTCCGTGACCATGGTGTCCGTGACCATGTCCCGATCCATGATTGCC
>JAHZMV010000260.1:0-20530 GCA_027743765.1 Coecobrya sp. COE2
TAAAGAATACCGTGTTCTCTTCGTCATCAAAAACCTCAATCTTGCTGGAGGGGTCATCGAGTTCCACAGTGCATCTGCCACTGTTTCCTCCTGTCACAGGAAAAGAACCAACATTCCACGCGTTGAACGAATACTTCCGGCCAGCCGCAAGGGGAAAACTGTAGAGGTAAGTCCAGCTAGGATTTTCTTCCTTGATTTCCGTGGGCATTTGGCTTACAACAGCGTTGGGAGGGATCACTGGATTCTCAACATGTTCCAACTGTTCCATGTTAAATGTTGGAACGTTCTTAGCTTTAATTGCAAATGGAAATAAAATTACCGTTATAAGCGCACAAAAAGGAAATGTTGTTGTAGGTGTGAGCGAACTGAATTGCAAAATTATTAGAATAAATAACAACAGCATAGCATTTAATTTAATTAACCATAATTTGTTTTCAATAGTTTCAATGGATATTTAAATGATTGCGTTTGGGAAATGAAAGGGGATGGGATGGTGATTGTGGAGCTGGGGAGTGCCTGCTTCATGTTTGAGTTTTCGTCTGTGGAAACTGTGAGAGGTTAGCAGTGATCATTGTGGATTTGCATGGGGAATAGGAAGTGGGGTGAAGTGAGATTCCTGTTTTTGAGAAGGGTGGACTTCATAACTAAATTGGGCTTAATTAATGTGTCAAATGCCGATTAATCATTTGAAAAGGATGCACATGGACAGATTTGTGGAAGGACAGGAGTTTCCTGTAATGAGGACCATGGATGATCAATATGGAGTCCGTATTATGGACAGACAGAGAAAAAATTACTTTACTAGTTTAATGGGTTTTGTAATGAAATCTGATGTAAAGTACACATTATAACTGCATGAATAAAACTGTACTACTTTATTGACTTTTTGTTAAACTCCATTTCTTACATAATTTTCGTATTATTTTTAAACAACCACTATTAAATTTTTTTTAAAAGTGTTTCATTGTTCATCTTGTGGTTAGCAAGGAGTCGAGCAAGTTTCCGTTCTCATCTAACCACCAGCCACGCAATAAATCTACCAAGCCAGGTAGTACGCATTAAGATTATTTCTTCAATCTCGTCATATACAATTTGTGTCATATCAATCAGTGCCAGCTTCTCTCTTAGCGCCTCACGTCGACTCTCCCTTCCGCGGTGGAGAACCTCCAGTTGTCGATTCAGTGCCTGAAGCTGTTGAATCCGGTCCTCAATTTCTGGGTTCTGTCCCTCGATTTCTAGATCCGGTTCAGGAATCAGTGCCTCCTCACCTCCACCATTCTCATCCACCTCAACTTCTTCGTAGTCATCATCATTGTGGACGACAACGCATCCGTTACCTGGCCCGTCTGCAATCCCATGAAGCTTTCCGTAAACGTGAATGTCGCCGTTTCCCCGCTGCTGGACGTTCCCCTTCACATTCCCTTTCACCTCAATCACGCCACTACCCTCTTGAACCACATGACCTCCCACGTTACCTTCTATTGTCAGGCGACCTTCTGCACTTTCTCCGACTTCAACGTCCCCGCTGACGGATCCACGAAAATGGAATTTCTTTAACCCGCAGTGCTTCAGATTCTTAAGGTCTCCTTGTGCAGCCACAATTCCACTGCTGTGGTTATCGAGATAAGCACCCTTTGTCAGGAGAACAAAGTGCCTGTCACCGGCCAAATAGACGCGATCATTAAGACCTGCACGGATCTCAATTAACTCGCTGAATAATTCATGTTTGGTTACACGATCCCCACCAGTGGTTACAATCAAAGAACTCCCACCCTCAGTGGCCGGGTTATCATGAAAGGTCACTCGAAGGCCTTGTTGGTCTGTGAAGAAGACCGTATTCTTCTCATCATCGAATACCTCAATCAAGCTGGAGGGGTCATCGAGTTCCACAGTGCAACTGCCACAATTTCCACCGGTCACTGGGAAAGAACCAACATTCCACGCGTTGAACGAATACTTCCGGCCAGCCGCAAGGGGCAAACTGTAGAGATATGTCCAGGTAGGATTTTCGTCTAGAATATCCTCCGGCATTTCAGTTACAAAAGCGTTGGGAGGGATCACTGGATCCTCAACGTGTTCCATGTTGGAAAAATCGTAGCTTTTTAAATGGGAATTAAATGACCGTTATATACGTACGAAATGTAACTGTGTTTTCTTGTGCGTGTGTGGAGGAGCAAACTGAATTGCAAAATTATTAGAATTTAATTGCGACAGCAGTTAATTAACCATTTAGTTTCAATAGTTTCAATGGACATTTAAGTGGTGGCGTTGCATGGTTTTCAGATCAATGCAATCCATCGGCTTTCCTTTGTACTGCTCAGCTGACTAAAAATGCAAAGCAGCTGACTCGCCAAAACAAGCAATCTGTCAGTTGGATTGAGTGGATGTTCCAAAAAAAATTTATTGCTGGAAATAATTTGAGTGTGTTTAATAATGACGGTAGGTTGAGCGTTGACAAATGTGTTTTTAGAGTCGGTACATTTTTTGGGACGTTTAGAAGATGGATTGGTAGCGAATAGTGAAGAGGTGATGATTTAGGATAGTTTGGTGATAATTTTTCAGTTAGGGAAAATGACAGTTGTATGGAATAACTGTTTCCTGTGCTTGAATGACTTGGGAAAGGTGGATGGAAAGGAAGCAGTTTCCAATGGAAAGAGGAAGGGGAAGTTGAAGGTGCTCTTTAGGTATTTGCTGGACACGAGGAATCGAGTTCATGGGAGTGTACTGGAAAATATTTTCCAGGGGTTAGAGGACGGGGGGAAAGGGGATCGGGAATGTGGAGGGCCGTTTTTTCCGGATGTTAGACTTTGTGGAAACTGTGAGAGGTTAGCAGTGAGCATTGCGGATTTGCATGGGGAATTGGAAGTTGTTCAGATGAAGATTATCAGTGGGCTGAAATGGGTGAAGGAAGTTGTGAGGAGGAACTCCAAGCTTTATGGGAGCAATGACGGGGCTAGGGTGAGATTGGAGTTGCTTGAGGAATGGTTAAATGCGGAGGAAATGTATGGAAATAGGCATCCGAATGAGAGGAAAATGTTGGAAAATTTAATGGCATTCCAAACTGCCGTGTTTGAGAAAGGTCCGTTTTGGAATTAAATAAGGTTGATTAGTAATTTCATGATGTATCGGGTGTGGATGGATATAGACATAGTTTTTTATATTTCAGATAAAGATTCTGTAGAAATTCCACGAGTATTTCTGAATAAATATGCATACATTCAGCATCCTCCACATGACGTTGTTGGAAACCTTGTGAAACCAGAAGCATTGGATGATTCAAATATAGTTGAAGCTGCTATACAACAGGAACTATACGACGATTATTTACTCATGAGCTTTGATAATGCCTGCAGTTTAGAACAACCAATAGAAGTTGAGGATAAGGTAATCCTAGTTCCTGAAAGTAAACCTAACCTTCGGTAGGTATAGCTTTCTCAAGTCACATTTATTCATCAGATTCATTGCATTTTATTGGAATGTGATTTTACAAAATACTTTGTACTTTGTGTACTTTGTAAAATGCTTGGATTTTTTGTAGAAATAAAGTCACTCCGAGTAAAAGGAAGCGCAAGAAAAAGACGGACATTGAAATAAGCATTAAATCTGAGCATTCCATTGACGAGGAGCACTCTCGTACAGAAACTCAACCAATACATTCCCTTGGCTTGGAAGATACCGACTTTGGAACTCGTAGGAGAAAGACAAGACTAGCGGCTTCTTTGGCGAGCGAGCGTGTTACTGAAATAAAGTATTCATATGAAGTTAACTCGGTTGAAAAGGAAACTACTGGAAATCTTAAGATATCTAGAACGAATAGGACTTCGGTGGCACCTAAACCTCGTGACAAACAAAATGTTGGAAAAATTGAGAAGAACAAAGTTTCCAAGAAAAAGGTGAACCGAGTAAAAGGCAAACCACTTCAGAAAAGTCGCCCTAAAATAAAGTTATTTTGCGAAAGTTGTGAATTTACTGCCTACAGTCCTTACAGACTTGAGCATCATCTTCGAGATCATGAAACCGGCGAGAAGAAATTTACTTGCGACAAGTGCATGGACAATCGTTCGTTTTCTGGAAAACAGCTTTATCAATTTCATATGGATTCCCATAATGGAGCCAATAAAATTCACTGTGAAATCTGCAATCATAATTGTCTATCGGTGGATATTATCGAACATATGAAATCTCACGTGGAAAAAGTATTTCCTTGTCCAAACTGTTCGTATTGTTCATCCACTCGGGAAAAATATCTTACTCATTTACGTGAGCATGGAAAGAAGGGAAAATTATGGTGTGACCTTTGCGATTTAATTTTCCACAGTCGTCACAAGCTTCTTTCTCATTTGCATGACAAACACAAAGCTATTGAGAAGCTTTCCTGTAACTTTGATGGATGTGATAAGACGTTTCTGGATATAGTGAACTTAAGGGTGCATCAGAAGATCCATACTCAACCGCTCATTTGTCCTATATGCCAAAAATGTTTCAATGACCCGTGTCGTCTGAAAAGTACGACTTGTTTTTTTACTTTATAATTTATATTCATATCGTCACTTAATTCTCTATCGAAAACCAAAATGTTCATTAGTTCATTTCATTATGTCCTCGATACAATCGCTACATGTTCACAGAGTTGTCCACGATGGCACCGGAATACCTTGTGGATTCCCTGGCTGCGAGAGAATATTTGGTAATAGTGATTTTTTATCACGTTCATATGCATTATTTAAGTACTGTTGTTTTCAATAGTTTTTGAATGCTGCATTACAGGTAATAAAACTCTTTGGAGAAGGCATCAGAGTTTTCATTCAACTGAAAGAAATTTTGTATGCGAAGAATGTGGATTTCGATTGAAGACGGCAGCAAGATTAACGAAACATATGCTGACACATAAAGGCGAGAGAAAGTTTAAGTGTCCACACTGCGATAAAGCGTTTACGATGAATAAGGTACGACAACATTTGTACATAAATCGATGCTATTTTAACCAACCCATTCTAAAGATTGTTGACTTTATTTTCTTGTTTTTTACAGTATTTGGTTAATCATGTGAGAATTCATACAGGTATGAATTTTTATACTGTTTTTACATTGAATTTTTTTCTTTTTACGAACTTTGTTAGTTTTTACCTAACGGTCCTTGTTTTTGTAGGAGAAAAGCCATTCGTTTGTGATCTATGTGGAAAAGGTTTATTACAAAAATTTAAACATCTATTGTTAAAGCATATTATATATTTCTATTCTTTCAGTTCATAGAATAATTAATTGATTCTGCAGCTTTTAATCAGTATGCCGCTATGTACATGCACAAGAGAAAGCATCTGGGAGACGGTGCTCCCCCTGTCAATCCCGAACTTGGGAGACCACGAGTGAATCGGTTACAAAACCCAGAGCAGCCATCAGTTTCTTGCAGAGTTCCAACAGAGGTGTCTGATGTACCTTCAATAGACATTAAGCTCTAGGCGTAAGGATATTCATGGTGTTCGTCTTCTGGAGAGGCATTGAGAACTGGAGGATTTCTTCGTGTCAAGAAGATATAAAAGACAAGAGTGATCGGAAACAGGCTGAACCTGAACCGTTTGTGAGTAGCTAGTAGTAGTATTTTAAAATTACCATTGACGAACCCTGACGGATATTTAATACGTAAAGTATTTTCACCAAACGTTACGTTATACATATATCTGTAATAAAAAATAAAGGATCTCAAAACACCCCGTAAGTTTACTGTCCAAGTTTCTCACATTCTATTTTTATACTCATGTTCTCAGCATGAAATTACACAAATCATTGCACTTTGATAGTTGCTAATTATTGTAAAAATATGAGTTCCTAATTGCTACAAAATCGACTAAAAGGTTGTTAGCATTGCATTATAAAAAGCCATCTCTGCTGTTCATTCGAATCCGTATTCATTGAACTGCAGATAATTTTTCCACTGTAACCACCAACAAGTTATAAAGGACCATTCTAAATATTAGATTCTACCAAAGAGAATGCTTCCAAGAGGATTTAAATAACTTGAATGTATAATTAATACTACCTACTTAGCTCATGCTCATATCACAAACAATTGCAAAGCCAACAACAAAGCCAAGCATTAATATTTGAACAGATATTTCCACTAATCCACGTTCAGAGAACAGTAATTCTATCTACTTGAAAAATCAAAGAAGATTTTAAAGAATTTTTTGATGTGTTACATGCTTCAGGTGAGAATGCTTCATCTCTCGGAACAAAAAAAAAAGCTGCAGAATCTTTCATAAGCCGTAATCTGTATTACTTCTGTAAATACATTATGTGTTTTCACTGAACTACACCATCCATCACAATGACCTTCATAGTATAAGTGGAGGTTAAAAAACAGAATTATTAACAAGTAAGTATATCTACCAGAATTTGCATGCATTCGATTTATGAACGAAATGTTTCTTATCTTTTGTCAGTGTGATGGATGTCTCCTCACTCCTCACATTACAATATACCTTTCTATACCACTCTTTGTAATTATCTATGTACATTGGTCCGAAACGGTACATATTTGCATACACGCAGCCACAAAGTATAATAACATGATTCACATTTGGCAAATGATAAAGATAATGTAGAAGCAAACTGTACTGTTGAGGAGTCTGCTTTCGAACCACTACTACAGGAGTTTGTAAGGTGTACTCAACATCATTGTGGTAAATGCAGCAACAAGCAAAGGCTCAATATATCATATATTCAGGTTACCTATTGAAAACTTGTGAACTCCTTCATCATTCGTTTCCTGGACTTGCCCTCAAGCTATAGAGTATTTTGGTGTCTCTTTTCATCAAGTTTTCAATTTGAAACTCTTTCCTTGTCTTGTTTGGAAAATAGCGCATCATGTCATCAGCTTCTTCTCACTTGGTTCCAATTTATTTTGTGGATGCTTTCACAACTAACGGAAACTCAGCATTTACAGGAAACCCGGCTGCCGTTTGTTTCTTGGATTACGATGTGAGACATTTTGCAATTCCTTTTATAAATCTATATAGCCCTAAAACTTGAAACAAAGCCGTATTCCCAGCGTGGCTTCTCGAATTTCATGCATTTAAAATGCGCATTCCATCGACAAACTATATACATGACCCGTTTATAATAATATATTCATGTATGCATACTTGCCATCCTTTGACATTGTATTGTCACTTGCCTGCCAGTATTGTCTTATTGGAAACTAAAATAATCACGTTTCAATTGTCATTATTTAAATAAGTAATGTGATTGCAATATTTAAATTTACAGGATGACATTCCAGATGCAATCAAGCAGAAAATTGCTGCAGAGATCAACTTGAGTGAAACGGCATTCGTATCGAATGGATGGACAAAAGCGGAGAAATTGGTTACTGCGGCAGGTTCACAGTTACATCGCCGTACAATTCGTTGGTTCACACCTGTCTGCGAGATAGAACTCTGCGGCCATGCAACGGTTGCCTCTGCAAGGGCCATTGTGGAAGCCCAACTAACAGATCAGTACGTCAATCCGGAAGTGAAAACTATTACCATCAACTTTGAGTCAAAATTTAGGGGAAAGCTGGGTGCGGCTTTATCTAAAGACACGGATCGGATTACCCTCAATTTTCCATCCAACCCGTCTCATCCTCTCAATAAATCGGAGCATTCTTGGATTGATAAAATGATTGAAACCACTTTAGGAAAAGAAGTTTCTCCAGAGTCTGTTNACTCTGCGGCCATGCAACCGTTGCCTCTGCAAGGGCCATTGTGGAAGCCCAACTAACAGATCAGTACGTCAATCCAGAAGTAAAAACTATTACCATCAACTTTGAGTCAAAATTTAGGGGAAAGCTGGGTGCAGCTTTGTCGAAAGACACGGATCGGATTACCCTCAATTTTCCATCCAACCCGTCTCATCCACTCAATAAATCAGAGCATTCTTGGATTGATAAAATGATTGAAACCACTTTAGGAAAAGAAGTTTCTCCAGAGTCTGTTTCTGACGTGCAGTATTCTCCTGGAACGAAAATCTTGATGATTCGACTTAATGAAAATACCATTCCAATTTCATCAACACCTGCAGACGAGTTGAAGAAGGTTTCACCGGATTTCAAGCAGCTTCTGTCTATCAACACAGGAGACTTTGTTCACTATATTGTAGTCACCGTCAAAGGAACAGCCAAACCCGATGAACTTTCGGACACTAATCCTCATTTTTACTCGAGATTTTTTGATCCTTGGGACGGTCTTGATGAGGATCCTGTAACCGGTATGGCTCATACCGTGTTGACACCGTACTGGACTCAGGAACTAACTAAGGCTTTGAAAGGGGATGGACATGTTGAAACTATGTTTGGAAGGCAACATTCCGCTCGAGGTGGTAACCTGCTTTGTACTCTAATCGGAGATAGAGTTAATTTATCAGGCACTTCCCGGATCACAATAAAGGGACAGCTTTTTGTATAAAAATATGTCTATGGATGATCTGCGTGATTAAATAATTCATACAGAAGGTAAATGGATACGGTTTAGGATTTGTAAAAAAATAGTTGGCGAGGTGGAGATTAAATAGCATTTTTTCATTAATACACGAGTTGTTTGTTAATATTAAGTAACAAGCTTGTTCAGACCATAGTAGAAATAGGAATAATAGTAATGTATGTAAAGAAAGCAACAAAAAGCTTTATATAGGTATGTAATAAGAAAAGCAAGCAACTGGATAATAATTAATTTGTATGGTGTTATCAAAATAAAATTATGAGCAAAATTAATTGGAGTAATACACAAGTATAAACAAAGTCTTTGTTATTTTACTGGTCTGTAATTGATATTCTCGTAATTATTTTTAACACAAAGCTACTATTGGGAGCATGTATGTAAAATACAATATCGACTGGGATAGTATGTGGTTATACAATATACGATATTTTTATACCAGTTGCAACTTTATACTCATATTTCACAATAGTTGCTATAAGCTCATAAGATAAGCACTCAATTTGAGAGTCTCAAGTCTTCATCAAAGCAAACGAGATTTATGCATGTATCCTCTTTTACCAAACAAGAAAGTAGCTTCCTCTTGAATAGTTATCATGTTTGTCACAAAGGAAGTATGCTATTCATCTATTCATCCATCACACTTGATGTACTTTGTAAAGCAGCATTATTTTCGGCAAATTCTTGCTTATCCGTCATCCAACTATAATTTCCTAATGCGAATAAAAAGCTTATATGCGCGTTGGTTAAATCGAAAGCACGTTGAAGCTCAACCTGTTATCCTCCTGCGTAGTTAGTAGCGGATAATTTGTTGTCAACCAACCGTATATCTACTTTGGCCGTTTGTGCCATCAAAGAAAATTTTGTACTGGTGAATCCCCAGTCATAGTGGTTCTGATGTAATATGGAATAGATTAACAAGAGGACTCTTCTCTCAGAGGAAGTATTTCATAACATTTTTATCGTCCGGTGAAGCACACTAAAAAGTCTCATCTTCCTTCCATACTTTAATCACACGTGTATCCTGCCTTTTACAAGTTCCAAACAAACTAAAATAACCCTTTTATGATGAATACATAACTCCATTTTCCTGCTTACCTATAAATAGATAAATGCGATAATATTGTAAAAAAAATTGCTTCTACAATAATCATATATACGACCTATTTTAAGCATTTTTGTCTTCTTGTAACCTATAAATAGATAAATGCGATAATATTGTAAAAAAAATTGCTTCTACAATAATCATATATACGACCTATTTTAAGCATTTTTGTCTTCATGTAATCTCATTAGAAAAAAAATATCAGGGAAAGTAAAATCAAACGTGTGTACTTTCTTATATTGCTTTCCAGTTACGGGCAAAATTGCTTCTGGCAAGAGCAGTGCAATGTAATCGCAGTCTCAAAGATTCTATTTTATTAAGAAAAAGGTTTAAAAGGGGATTTTTCTTCATCGTCTTGCTCGTTTGTTACAGTTTGGAAATACAATACCTATAAATAGTAGCAGGCCATGACTAAAACCAATAATATATAGACATCTAAAGATAAAAGTCTTTTGTGCTATTACTTCACTACTACTGAGCAAACAAGTAGGAAAAAGTATTTTTGCAACAATTGAAGGAAGACAGGATAACGAGCGGGCAGTAATAATGGAAACGAGAAAATGTTTGCGTTTGGACTTAGGATGTTCAACTGGCGTTTCGTGTGCTAAATGGAAGAAGATAAAATGAAAATGG
Source organism: Coecobrya sp. COE2 (assembly GCA_027743765.1). Taxonomy (NCBI): domain Eukaryota; kingdom Metazoa; phylum Arthropoda; class Collembola; order Entomobryomorpha; family Entomobryidae; genus Coecobrya; species Coecobrya sp. COE2. Next base: position 10,213 of record JAHZMV010000260.1, read on the forward strand.
TTTGTAAAGTATAAAATGTATTTCCTTGGAATATGATGGGAGCATATACATTATTGTAGTTTAAGGCAAGGGCACTGACCAGGAGTTTCATAAAATGTAGACAGGATTTGTTTCTCCTTTTATGTTCCTGTGAAAAACGGTATTTTAAATTCCATGCTGGAAACGAAAAGCTATAAGGATGATCATTAAAAATAATTATAATGAGCATACTTTGTTGTCAACTTGAAGATTCTCCTGGCTTTCAGAGAAATAACAGAATGTAAGTAAAATTTTGAAACAGATCGTTACAAAATGTTTTTCTGTAGGTATGTCATAAAAGTAAAAACAAAAATATATCTCTATACATAGATATTATTTGTAAGTGTCATAATCTTTTTTACTTGCTACATATTTCATGAATGTTTAGGATTTGGCTATACTATCAGTGTCACTTTCATTGCATCCATATATAAACCCTGCCTGTAGATAATAGCGCAACATGTTTTCTTTCCTTTTCTTCTTTTCTCTCTGACACTTTGTTGGTTCCTTTTCTTTACTCTTCAGCAATCTCCTGGGCTATATGGCAAGCCAAACTTTTCTCATTTATAAACGTACACTCTCTTGCAATCTACAAACACTTCTCACGCAGTTGATGTAGTCACCGAGCCACGCAAAAGTCACTTATAATCCACATCCGCAAAATAGCGTTAACCTTCAAGGCTTTTACCGTCGTTGGATAACAATGACAAATGATATAGCATTTCCTGTATACTTTCCCCAGTATAATGTCGCAAGCATTATGGCTTTTAAAAGCAAGATAGATAGAAAATGAATTACCCAACTTCAGATTCAGGACAAGCCTCCTCACGGATGAACTACTGTTGTGTGTGCGGTTATGATGAACTAGGAGGAGTGATGGGATGTAAAGTAACAAAAGTGTTAACAAGAACCAAAAATCAGATAGGATGGGAAAGGTTTTTAGGTTGCCTTACCAGTGCATAGTAAAATTTTGTTTAAATCATCTATGCTTTTCTTCCAAGGATTTTTTTATGCTGGAAATGTAGTTTCTTCTCTAGTCTTCATTTAATCTAATCATCTTTTCTAATAACTCTAAAATGTCAAGCTGCAAAATTGCGATATATGTTGACACAACAGTCTGTTGTTTGCTGTTGTGAAACTCTAATGGAAAAGCACTCATCCTTACTACCTCACAATAAGTCATGTGTCTTTTCTTGAAATTTTCTTGTGATGTTTTCAGAGAACTCGAGAGAAAGATTGTTAATAATAGTAATGCATGCATAAATCATTATGTTTTGTGTCTTTTGTTGATATCATCATGCAACTTTCATACTTTTGATCGTTTGACATCCGTCTGAAATGAGTACCGATTAGGATCATTAATGATTTCAATGTCGCTCTGTCTTTGACTGCAAAATAATATGTAAGATTGAATCGGACGAGTCATTTTTACTTCATTTTAAACAGAGTATAAATGACTAACAGTAAAAACGAAGCAAAAAAAACTTTCACTCTATAAGAAACAGCTTAAATGAGAAGGAAAAGAAAGGATGCCTGCTAACTAAAGCGATCATAATTACACTTGCTGTTTAGTAAGTGAAAAGGAAGGAGAAAGTCATTTTGTACTTTTGTACAACTTCAAATGAAAAAGTTTACTAAAACTTTTGTATTTAACGCTTGACTTCTGAAGCATATTTCCTTCAATTGTTAAATTTCACAATAGAAGAAAAAAATGTTTTACTCTTGTTTTCCATTATATACGCTTGTTCACTTGCATGGCGTATTTTTGAAGGAGTCTCTCAAAGATTTTAAAAAATGTCTTTTCAAAATTGTAAATAAAAAATGCCACACGTCTTGTAGAGTTGAACCGTAGACATTTCATCCAACTTTACTTTGTTCCATTCATATCATCAATATCGTCAATGTTCGCTCGGGACTTCAGAGAAAGTGTCTGATATACAAAACTGACATAAGTTTTTGGACAATTGATCGTTATACCATGACATTCTTTGGAACCCAGTGCAAAGATAGGCATTTTAATGGAATCTATCTATAAAACTTGCTTTGCATGTAAATAGTTTAACAGATATCCGTGACATTGTTAAATTACTAAATATTGAGGGCTGGTCCCATTTTATGTCTCCTGCTATCCACCAGCGAGGAGATTAGAGAAAAACAAAAAACTAATTTCTTATTCACTTAACGCACTTTCTCTCAAGTGGAAAGTACTTCTTTTGCTTTTAGTGGCTTTAGTATGCAAACATTGAAGGATCTGAATCTGACAAGCCTTACATACATGTCTGTTGAGTGAGTGAGTGGTGTTTAAAACAGAGCAGCCGAGTGGCCACTTTCTTCTTCAGTAAATTTTCCAAGAATCCATTAGTACAGTATACCTGATTTGTCACGCGAGAGATTTGTGAAAGATGGGCTTAAAGAAGAAAAAGATTTTAAATGTCCAAAACACGTGTAAAGCCTTGAAACTGTTTAGCTTCAGAAAAGATTCAACTTTATTAGCTTTCTCCGAAAACAATTTCCTTGAAACTTTTCCGGGTTTGTGGCTCCTTATATTCCTCGGAATTCCTTGTGTACGCATCTTTGGTGCACGAATAACATCGCATCTCAAGCAAAACATGTCCGCAATTTGGTGTACAACTTTCTAGCATAGTTGCTTTAATAATATGCCAACCATTCGTATAGGTATATCCACAAACGCATACTAAATCCTAACTGTATCTTTCATGGGGCATTTTAAACTTTCATCATGTCTCTTGCCAAAGGCCATGTTGTGGTTTGGAAGGCTAAACTGTAGCCAACTTTATCTTTCAAACTCGTGACCCATTAGGAAACGCTTATATCTGTCTCATTATTTATCAAATCTCTTATCATAATAATGCTCTAGGTTGAGATTCATCAGTGACGGGTGAAGGTCGTCGTCATCGGCTGATTTTATGTTTCACAAAATTAATGTTACACTAAACTTGAGATAGTTTTATGCTTATTGATCAATCGATTTATTTACAACATTCATTCGATACAACAAAATAACGATGTGTGTAATTATGTACATTTCAGAAATATTAAGAGTCGTGTGTTGTGTGCTTATTATTTATGCACCGATGGCAGCGGCGAGAGATTTGCGACAGTTCAAACGTCCATGACCCTAGAATTATTGAATAAGGAAAAAAATTATGACTGTTCATATTTGCAGGTAAATGATTTGCGAATTTTTGTGTTGAAAACATGATATATTTTCATTACGTATTGGTTGTTGGGGAACTGGGTGGATGGGATTCCACCACAAGTTCTTCCTGTATCAGCCAAAGTCCTGTCGGCATTGTCAAGTAAGTATTGCTTTACTTGCTCATAAGTCAGGTCAGGGTTTTGGGAAATAAGTAAAGCTGCACCTCCACTAACGTGTGGGCTATAAATTTAAATTAAATTTTTAAAATGCTAACGAAAAAGTTAAATTGGTTTATACATAATCTTATAATTAAGGAAGTTATTGGTACATACCAGGCCATGCTGGTGCCAGAAATTGTTTGGTAGGCAGTATCGCTGGTGGACCAGGCAGATCGGATTAGATTTCCGGGAGCCTATCAAAAGGTGGATGGAATAAGCATATTAATATTGTTGTGCGAAACCATAATCATCATTACTAAGCCATGCGAAACTATAATAGAAATGCTACTATAAGACAGGTATTTGCTCACAGAAATGTCGGGTTTGAGTACACCATCAACAGAAGGTCCAGCGGAGCTGGATCCTGAGATACTATCAGCAGAAGTGGTAGATCCGACGGCGATCACCTCTTGATCTCCGGGTGAGTTAGCAGAACCACAGCTTGGACCACTATTTCCAATAGCAAAGACTGGAACAATCTTGGCGGCTTTCCAGGCAGCGATAATGTCGTTATAAAAGTCATCGCCTTGTCCACCTCCTATAATAGTGGATTTATCGATTGTTGTTTAGCCATTCACTTTTTACGCTGCCTATTCCATCATTTATATCTAATTTGCAAGTACTATTATTACTTACCCCATGAGTTAGAAACAACTCGTGGTGCTTTGCTGCAGTCTTCTGATGATCCATCAGGCAAAGTTGGGCACAAGGTCCACTGACCACATTCTTTCAAAGCTGCTTCAGTACAACTGACTGAGCTACAACCTGCAATCGAAATACAATCATTAAATCAGATTTCAAAATAATGTACACGTTATCCATTACATATATATTCGACGGAAAACGGAAAAAAGCAAACCTCTGCAGGCAATCCATTGTGCACCTGGTGCAACACCAATTCCGTTGGATCCAGCAATGATTCCCCTATAAAATAAAAAGTAACAATAATTATTTATAGAGTTCGGGGCAAAATAAGAATCCATTTTGCAAAAAAATAAGGTTTTACATACATGGTGTGAGTTCCATGACCGTTACCATCAGATGGGGTAGAAGAGCCACTGCATATTTAAAAAGTTACATTTTAGTCATTTCTCTACAATGCATTGTTCTGTTGAAATAATAATTTAATTATCACCAACCTGTAGGGATCAAACCATCCGTAACTTTCACGGTAGTTATTCCTTAGACTCTCGTGGGTGTGTCTAACTCCAGTATCAATGTTGGCGACTACGACACCGACTCCATTGTTACCTCCTGGCAATTGCCATGCCTGATCGGCTTCAACCAATTCAATGTTCCATTCGGCATTTGGGGCAATTTGGCTGTCAGTTGGTTCAAGGGTAAAGACACGCTCTTCGCGAATTTCAGAAACTTCTGAGAGGGCTGAGAGTTGGCTAATAAGCTGAGAGTCGGCTCCCTTGACGTACAACTCATTGCTGGCCCAAATTTGCTTGAAGGTGGTGGCAGAGTATGGAGAACGGGCTTGGAGAAGACCCAAGGCATTTTGTTGGCTAGTCTCGGACAAAGCCTTCAATTCTGCAACAAGGTGGGTAATCTGTTGTGTACGGCTTCCAGAGCGGAGAAGCTCTGCACGGTGGATTGCGGCCTTGTTTCCTCCTTGAAACTTTACAAAAATGTTAACCAAGTTCTTTGCCTTTAGCGAAGCAGCCAACTTAGGCTCGACTTTTGAGCTTGGGGCAGAAAATGCCAGTGCCACCAAAAGGCACGCTACTAAAGCTTGTCGGAATACCATTTTTGAACCGAATTGAAGTATTATTTGAAACTATTTTTTTCTTTATGTTGATTTGATTGTAAAGGAAACCGAAGTGATGACTTGTTGGCTAAATGGTCCTAGTATTTATACCGAAATCGGTTTGCAGGATTTAACATAGTGTTTGCACTAATTAAACTATCAGTTATTGAAAATTGACTTAATAGCACTATAATGCAGATTAAAATGTCAAGTGCTTTTGCGGGGATCTCCCAAACTTATTTTTGTTGCAAACCAATAAATATTATTTTAATATTCCTCATGATGCCAAATACATAAATAATGCCCACTTCAGTAATATAGAGATGAAGTGGGTATAGAAATGTGCAGTTTGACTAGGTCGCTATATTCATGTGAACTCTTCATATGCTCCCGACAAGAAAATTTTTTATGATGCAGTGCTCGTTTGACGTAATAATCCTTACGATAAATCAATCTATTTGTTCTGTTGTAAGTTGATTAACAATTCATTTATAGCAAAACACTTCCCTATTTTAATTGAATTAATGACACACAAACATGCCTAACCAATGAACTACCGTATCATTCTCCTATCATGGAGCACCATGCTTATCTGTCTCCGGGAGTGGACATCTTTTTTCTGTTACTAGTATCATCTACGTCACGTAAAATTCAACCTTCAATCAAACCACTTCTATAGTTTATTATGTACTGTTATCATGTTTATTTATGATTTACGCCAAAGTACCAATTAATCAAACTTTATAAAGTGCAAAAGATTTGTCAATTAATAACCGAATTTTCAACATATGTAGTTAAAGTATATAAACTATTAACTGATGATGGGATTAAAGAAATTTGTTAATTTCCCATATAGTTTCCAGGCTCATTGTTTGGGATTTACCAGAAGAGGATTTACGAATTACGGAGGGATAAGTCAGCAACCTTGTACAATTTGATGATGCTGGGGAAATCTGAATAGGAAATTCCCAAAAAGCGTAGATTACTCTGTGCTTTCATACGTTAATTCAGATAATCCCTTTTCCTTATTTTCATAGTACTTAAAGGCAAAAGGGAAAGTCCCTCTCGCCAGAGCATACAGCTACAGTAGTTTGAGAATTATTAATAAGACATTGCCCAATTTTTATATACAGCCAAAATTACGTAAAATTTAAGTAGGGTTCATGTGAATGTGGAATGGACAATGCAATAAGTTTGTACTTAATTTGCTTTTGCTTATTTAATCATACCTTTACATTGTACATGTACCATCATTAAACAGTTACAAAATACAAAAACAACACAGAAAATAGTTTTCGCCTTTCCAGAAACTGTAGAGAAAGTCACAAGTTTCTGGAAACCATATAAAAAGTTATTCTATCTGTGAAAGAGGATCCTCTACGTTCCAGTGCCGTTATTACCCCCAGTTAGCCGTACATTAAATTAGACAGTTTTTACTTGAACGGAAATAAAAATTTGAAATTGGGATAAACGAACATACATACGAGGGTCAATATTTGGTACCAAACAGGTACCAAGACACCTTTAGTTCCATTCCATTTCATTTAAAGATTGGGCTATAATTAAATATAATCGTTGAGCATCCTGATTAGTGTGTTATTGACATAACGTTCTCTAGGCGTCTTCAAATGTGAAATGTTAACAAACTGTGTACAACAAAGAGCTTCTTCGTTTTGCTGTTTGACATAGTGCACTATTTTGTGATGATATAAAGAGATATCTTTGCAGAGATTTGCCTATGCCATGACCTAAACCTAGAGGAAGTAGTTCGTATTTAGTGAAAGGTAATTTGAAATTTGTAATACAAACAAAATAATGCCAGTGCGCATTTCATAATTAATAATTTGTCTGCATACCACCCGTACTTTAATGTTTCATATGTTTTATAAAGGTAAATGTTTAGTTTAAAGAATGGTCTCAAAAAGAGTTGAATATCTCAATATGATTTCTGTATTATATGAGTAATTGAATGTATGTATTTGATGTAGGGACAAATTATTCAATAACAAGACAATCCTGACCTATGACCATTGAAATATAAATCCGCATTGCAGAAGAAACAAGATTCTTTCATCCTCCTGGTTTGCTCTTCATTAATTTGCACAGCTTAGCTTTGTTTAAGCCCCAAAGCATGTGCATCATTTATGACAAGCATGGAAGGATATGAACGGTTGTAATAACCGCCTCAGTAACGTTGAGTACCTAGGGGGTACGGATTCAACTAGCAGATTACCTCAAGAGCAAGTTTTAGCAACAAATTCCTCAACTATGCAAATGACACCAGCGGCACGTTTGCTGACAAATGAATGTTGGGCTATAATTAATTAATAATTCTTAATAATAAAATACTTTCCTTGGAACATCAAGGAATGTTAAATGCATATTGGTAGGTGGCCACACTTTCATAAGGTGAGATGAGTTAAGTTATTATTGGCTTCTCATAATTTTACTTACCACGTTGCCCCGGTTCGTTTTCATTAGAGTTGTGTATATTTGGCTTGCACACACCTAGTGATTCTTGAGCAACTCGGTGTTTCATCATAGATTTAGTCAGCTTCGTTTTTTTTGGCTGTTATAGAATATGAATGAAATATTAAACTGTTGGGCTAGTGAGTCCAATTGGAAATCTATATAATCATATTTCTATTCAATATATTATGCATTCAATCAAAAAAACCAATTCGTCATATAACTTTCATTGAGCATTAAAATATTTATGCTATCCAAGGAATCAAAGGAAACGACATAACAGGTCATTTCGAAACAAAATATTATTCATTGCTCATATCCATGTAATGGTTATAGGGATAGTGTGGAGTATGGAGTATGAGTGCAAGCCTTTTCAACGTGTGGCAAATAATATAATTCATGAGAAAAAATAGATTTTATTGTCACGCTTCATACATTTACATCTAGTTTGTATACATACATAATTTCAACAAATCGTCAATTTAAGATAATATATTTTTATTTACTATACCCGTCGTTTGTTTTACCGGACACTTGAGAAATGCACAGAAAATCTGTGTAGCGACTGGTTTAAACAAACGGCAACTTAAGAACACTTATTATATCCCATACCTGCCACTGTGTACAATATTCATTTGCATGTAAGGTAAATTCATTCATTCAGTGATAAATACAGTTTATTACATGATTACTTGGCGAACTAGCTTACTTTATGGTTAATTTTAGATTAGACTAAGATAAACAAGATTAGTAAAGTAGTAATACAAGGCTTACAAATTACAATACAATCTTTTCACCATTATTAGATCGCAATAAATACAACGATATATTTATATAAATATTATGCTGTGGAAGGCTATTAGAAAACAAAATATTTCGAACCTTTAAACCGTTAGAAAAACTAGTACGTACAAAAAAGTCTGTTCAAATTGCCCCAACTATAGTTCAATATGCTATGGCATAGCTATATCATATCTTCAATTTATAATATCCGACAGAGTTACTTAATTATTATAGCTGCCTCTTAATAAAAACATTTTGCTACAAGCTCCTTACTTAATTCTTACTTTACATGAATGAAACAATAGCGCTCTTCCTGATCTTACTTCACTGAATGTACAAGAAACATCATTCATCTTTCCATAATATAGAAAAAGTAATGCAATCCTGAAAAATTTATTCACTTCACTGGTTTTGACACCTATATTATTGCATGTCAAATAGGAAGACAGCTAACCCTATCATATTATTATTATCTATACTATCATCATCGTACAAGGGCACATTATCGGTATGGGAGATCACAAAATATTTTTGAGTAACAGCAGAGACAGTCACCATCGGTGTACACATTTTTAGTCTTTTTATATAAATTTCAGAGTAAAAAACAAGTAAGCCTGATATTTTTTTTTGTAGATCTCCTCTCACTACCTTTCAATTTTTAAAGAGCTGCAGGCACTCCCCAAATCCGAACTTTTCCCAAGCCCCCATCTGGATAAATGGTTACACGAACGTGTGTGACAGGACCAATTTTTTCCAATTGCTGAGCATCAAATAAATGATTTTTGTCTGATTCCAGCTGAAATTTAATGGCGAAAATATTATTAATGTTTTATGTTATTGCGTGAACATCTTTTCCTCTATAAAAGCTATTAGGCATATTTACCTACACTCTACTCTGATTTTGATTATTAGACTGAATTTTAGCTGCTTGTCTGAATTTAATCTGATTAAACTTTTAAATAAGCCTACCTCTAAATATGTGTTAATAATTTTGACAAACATTACAACAGACTGAACTGAACATTACTAGCCTTAATATGGAAATTTAATGCAGACTGCTGTGTTATGTCTTCTTGTTTGCGAGTGGCTTACATGAACAGTTTCTGATTCCACGTAAAACCATTCAAGCAATAGCACTTTGTTTGATACCTAATGACGATTACGTCAATTTCACCAGAGAATCAGATTTTAGGAAATCGTCCTAATAGTTTGTTTTAGCAGCAAATGTTATTCTAGTATAATAGTTGAAGGTATTATGCAACAAATTCCTAAAATTTCTCTTCATATTGACGAAAGTTGGAGTTGAGGTGAGGTAAATAGTATACCTAGTAGTTTGAGGCTGGTTGCCTAAAGTAATTTTCTAAATCTCCTCTGAGCTCCTCTGTCTGCTTTGCAGAACATCAATGAGCTTTAATAGAGTGATATTCTTGGGTGTCAGAAATGAGGAATGTGCGAGGTAGACATTTTTAATTTGAAATGGGAACACGGGGAAAGCACATGATTGTATCGCAGACATAATTACGATGAATGTTTGCAATGTTGATACTATAATGGTGATAGATTTACTTTTCCCACAGCAGTAAGAAGAATCATTTTAAGCTTAAAGTAAACATGTTTACTATGCTTTAAGTGAATTTGCCTATCTACTTATAAATCTACTTTAATCTAAATAGCGACAGCGTTGTAATTTATGTGTGCTTTATATAAAGCAAGTATATATACCTGGGTCATGCTCAATAGGGTCCTCCAAGGCGTGTCTTTGCACTGTTGGAATCCTGCTCCCAGACAGGCAATTTGACCCTGATCCTCCTCATGCTCCTCATCTCGATTTATATAACATCCCTCTACTTTACACGCGTATGGATAATTTCCCTGTAAAACGTGAAATAAAGTTTCCAATGAGAGCTATAGTTTCTG
>JAHZMV010000261.1:0-10171 GCA_027743765.1 Coecobrya sp. COE2
TAATATTTAATAAATGCGTCATATTTATAAAATATTGGTTTAGATATCCAGTGAATCCAGTCATTGATCCTATATTTCTTTTTATGATGGATTTCCTATTTTGGTAAGTTTGAGTGTGCTGATTTTGATGCATGCGTCTTAAAAACTGGGACACCACAACCCGAACAACTGGAATACAGTATCGATTGTATCGAAAGCTACTATCAATTATTGCCATTTCATCTTCTTCAAACATGTGTAAGAATGTGGAAAAGATAAGATTGATACACGTCATGAAGATCTAAGATCAAGTTTGATGATGACACAGATATGTCATCCGCAAACAAAATCAAGATCACTATCATCCCTCGATCCATCTTCATTGTACTCCCTGGAACAATTATTTTAATGAAAGGAACGGGAATGGAAACTAGGTATCATGTTTCTTTTAAAACCGTTCAAACAGTTTGCCTCACAAATTGCACTATTTACAAACATGACCAGAACATCGAATTTTTATATTTTCCGATAAAAACTATTAGTATTACATACATGGGAATTGAGAGAGGGTTCATAATTAAAGTTGCATTTTGCATTTAAGTTAAATATAAAAATAATCATCGTACATGTTTAATGCAACATTGTAGAAAAATATTATCATCTACATTTGACCCACAATAAAAACATTGATATTAGATAAGATTAAAAATGATCAATATTATTCAACCAATTGGAATGAAAACATACGGTGAATTAAGTACATACATTTATGAAGTGAACGCTTTACTGGACAGGTTAAGCTTAAAAAGAGAAAAATGAGCATTAAAGTAGTAGGAGAAAAGCTCTGGATGAATTATTCAATCGGTACCTCTCTGTCCTCTGTATATCCGCTTAGAGATATTTAGAATACCTGTGCTCTACAAAATATTACATTATTACTCGTAACGTTGAAAGGATTACAAGGGTTACATTAAGATGCCAATGGAATTAATAAAAGTCACGACAGAGAGATCATAGAGATGAGTTACAAAACGAACAATATAGAGTGTAGTAGTAAGTAGAGTGCAATCCACCTTGTAGCTCTGATCTTTTTTTACCTTTTCATTTTTCACTACTACAAACCAAATCTCTTCTCTCCATAATCATCACAGTCGAAAAAATCTCATCTTCCGTGTATAATGCGTCAAAAAATTTATCGAAACCAATGTATTTATTACATTTTTGATATGCAGAGAAGACAAGTGTTTTCATACCTTTCTACAGATTCCATCATGCTCATGTAAAAATGTTTTACCTTTGTTGTTCATCATAAACTTGTTTTTTCAGTAGAGAGCTTAGCGTGAAGTCGAGAAAAGGAAATAATGATGGAAAGCGTAATAACATGAGGCATTGTTGAATGGAATATTGTATAATATGCTGGAGCTTAAAAGGAAGGGAAACCGCTTATCATTTGATAATTTGATATTGGTGCATTAATCCAAAAACATGTTCACAGCAACATAATATTCTTTATTCTTATAATATATTTTATAAGTGTTTTACCAAGAATTTACAATATCAAAATAGATAGCAGAGGTACAGGGTGAGTTTAAAATGTAATGTGGTTTCTTACGCTGCACTGTGGATTTTTCTTCTTTTGATTCTTCCAGACTCGGAGGAGCCGCACGAAAATTCATTCAATACGTTGCAACGGTCTTCATGAAAGACAGTGCTCATATAAGAAGATTTTAACCATGTTGCGCATAATTTACCATGTATTGATGCACGATTTAACTCACTGTATTACGTTACGACCAAGGAATTTGGAATGTGAAAAAATAAGAAGATTTTAACCATGTTGCGCATAATTTACCATGTATTGATGCACGATTTAACTCACTGGATTAAATATTGAAATGAAAAAATAACATAATAACAATATATATATATATGTATGTATTACGTTATGAACAAGGAATTTGGAATGTGAAAAATTTGCGCAACAAGCAGTGCTGGTGGATTGATTCATTTTTTATTCTTCTTTTTATTCGGCAGACTTGCCGAACTAATATAAAATATAGAAAAAGACGGCGCGTCTGCGGCTCTCTTTAAGTAACCGGAATGTATAGGTCAAAGGGTATTGAGATTCGACCCCCACTTCAGAGCCACCTGCTGCTTCGCTTAGTCATAAATCCTGATTCCTATAATGTGCATATCATCACCACCGCGTGCTATCCGTGTCCATTATTTTTGCAGCTCCTTTTCATATAAAGATGATCAAAAGATGATCTTCATGCATTGTTGTGTTGCCGGTTTGTCTAGCCCAGTTTATCCAGCAAAGCAATCATTCGTGAAACCGCGTGGTTTTGTTATTCTCCAGAGGGAGAGAATACAGATAGATGTGCAGAGGTATGCTTAGTTTAACACGGATATATACTGTGTCGGTAATCCTTTGTGATTAGGTAAATGCAAATAGGTAATGTACATGTATATGGTTGGTGTGATCATGAGTAATAATGTTTTCTCTGCTTCTGCTACCACTTCTTTTTTTCGTTAACTGTGAACTTACGCCTTTATCATGCAACCTTAATCATATTCGTATTGCGATGTTAAAATAACTTGGATTGTATTTTCTTACATGCCAAGACATTGTAGTAATGCTAACTTGTTAACACACAGAAATTATACAAAAATCTGATCTCCTGTATCGCAATGCCCCGTATGACAAACAATATTTTGGTATACCAGCACCATAAATAACTCTTTTCCCGTTGAATCTGGCTTGGTTATATCTCCATCTCACCTCAACACTTTTCTTCGAAATCAGATCTCACAACATAAATATTACTCTTGGTTTTACAATCATGGAAATTAAGATTGGAATAGTGTTGCGTGATACAATGAGGGCAGCTAATTTGCCATTGTCGATCAGAAAATAATATTTCCCAACACAAAAATTCAGTTTAGATCGTACAATAAAAAATGCATGAATCATTTAACTTGATCGTTTGTATTTAGTTAGGTTCGAATATTATTTAAAAATGAGCCAATAAGTAAAAACAAGTAAAGATACAATTTTACAAACCTGGAAATTATTTAAATGTTATTATACTTCTATATAATGTTTACCTTTGGTGCAATAATGTTAACACAAGTAATTTCTCATCTCTAGTCCATCTAACCTTCAAATGTAAGTCCTTTTTATCAATATTCTGACTGATACTCCACACAACAAAATAATAATAACCCTTTTCTCATTGGTATGCATGTCAGGGAAAAGCCTTGTTTGCTTTCGTTTTTAAAATGCCGCACAAGACAGGTAAGCAGTTGGCTACATTGTTACTGTAACTATCAAGCAGGCTTTTTACATAGAACTAATCGTGAAGATGATTATTAAGATGTTATAATTATTATGATTATCTCTTTTCATACTACACTTTAAAATCTGCTACTCCTCCGCCTTTCAGGTTCTGTCATCTTTTTGTGTTTCATATAAGTAGAAAAGATGGTATAATACCATTGGTATTATCTGTCTACGCTCATATCTACTGCGGATACACACACATTTTATGTACCTCTGTCCTACCTAAAGAGTAACTTAGCGTTAATCTAATCGTATGCACGATAATAATGAATGATGCGTTTTCAAAGTGAAACAGATTGATACAAAAGGTAAATAAATAAAGATGTAGAAGAAGTGGCAATGACTGACAGATCTATGACAGCCGACCAGGGTTCAAAGAGAAGAATGTAAAAAAGAAGCTTTGATTCTGTTAGAAGAATGTCAAATTAATGTTCACATGAGAGTGGAGGAGAAGAGATGAGCAAGAACTAGCACTGAAAATCCTTAGTAATCCTTACTGTTCATTAGCCATATTCACAGAAAATCCATGCTTCTTCTGTGCACGCACCAGAAGTTGAAGTAAAACTTGGACGAATGTATTTTCGTCTGTATCTTGCGCACTAATACGATATGTATTGGTTTCAAATAGAAAGCATTTTTATTGAATGCAATAGTCAGCTCTACTTACGAAATCTTAAAATTATTTCAACCTTGCTCCTTCCAGAAATGAAATCAAATGCACATTGTCAAGTGCTTATTTATTAATCCAAAATGATAAAATGGAAGCAGCATGAATTTATTTTATTGTTTAGTATTTAGCGGCATATATGTAAATATTTCTTTAATTTCAATTTTTAAAAATGATTAATCAATTTTCTGTTCATGAAAGTTATTTCTCGTAGTGTAAAATTTAATGCATGATGGGTCAAAATAGAATAGCTAGGTATTATTAGACATGTTGATATAACTTTTGTTCTCTTGGTAGAAAGAAATTCTTGCTAGGCTGTCAGATCCATGTCAAGAAAACGTAGAAAAATTATCATCAAAAAGTCAAAATAAAAGAAACTCGGCAGCCTTTGATTTCATCATCGTGATGTCAGTGTAACACTGATATNCATGTCAAGAAAACGTAGAAAAATTATCATCAAAAAGTCAAAATAAAAGAAACTCGGCAGCCTTTGATTTCATCATCGTGATGTCAGTGTAACACTGATATCTATGAAATCTCTTTTTACCGACTTTGAAGAGGAGTACGTCTTTCAGAAAGAGAATGAAATGAGACGTATTGTTCACAGAAGGAATTTTTAAAGTTAAATTGTAAATTGAATTTATCGGAACATACGCTGCGTTCACCACTGTTCAGCCTACACATACTACCCGAAAAACTTCGTACACGTAAGTATATACATAATATTTATTCTAATGCGTTGTAAGCTTATATGTTTGCCAGAATGATATCGTGATATTAACCAAGTACTGACTTCAAGTTGTCCACAACATTTGTTAAAAGCAAACAATCACGTAGAACGCAAAATACTAAGCGAAAGTTACTCTGATCCATTTTCCATATCACTAACTTATACAACCGCAATAGGAATGTTGTTGGAAATGAAGCAAAATTGTATATCTTAAAAATTCCGTCACATACCAATTGTTTCATTAGTTTTTGTGTACACCCAACAAAATAAAATACTTTCAACTCACACTCTATGATGGATTAGCCATTTTCTCGTTCATCATCACTTGCAATTCGTTTGAAAAATGCCATTTCTTATTATTTCGACAGATTCTATGTGGTTCCCTTTCCTTTGCCGTGTTTCATTACATGATATATGTATGATGCATTTTTCAATTGAAAAGAGCAACTTTTACAACCCAACCACTATATAGCAATAATATATGTTGTTTGGTTGTGTGCGTGATTTCTAGATTGCATTTTACCTATGCATTATTTTTGTGTGGATCTTGGTGGTACTACTATGTCAAATAAGCAAAAGTTATGTTTGAATGATGGAAAATCTATTGTACGACTAAATTGCATTTTACCTATGCATTATTTTTGTGTGGATCTTGGTGGTACTACTATGTCAAATAAGCAAAAGTTATGTTTGAATGATGGAAAATCTATTGTACGACATGTCACACAAAGTACAATCTAATGTAATATTATGATGATTTTTGTGCAACCCTTTCTACCATTCTTTTGCGTTCGGTCTACTTCATCATAATATCATTCTCACAAAATCATTAAACCGACTGTGTATGTAAATGTTGGCTCTGGAAGAGCGGGCGCTTTTTATTTCATGTTTTCATTTTGATACGTCACTGTCACTTTTATATCAGTCTAATAAATCTAAAATATATTCGAGCATTTTCCATCTCACCTCATACAGATGAGCAGTTGATTATTGCATTAATGACAAGTAAGTAAATAAATGGGATGTGCTAAGAGAGAAGAATGTTCACCGAATCTATACCGTTTATTTGAACTGTGCTTATATGTATTATGTAAAATATTTTTTATTCATAGAGGTTCATATTTACCAAACCGCTTCTTTAGATTGTCGAGCGCAAAAGAGTGCCGTATCTGTATATAGGAAAGGCAAAAGTGGAATGAAACAATTTGAAAAATTCCACGTACATATTTTCTGTATCTTCAAAACAATCATTGCCTTCAGTGGCTGGTGTTTTGGTCGTTTTATTGAATGCATATATATAACGTGACCTCTGAAATACCTTTTAGCTTAGCTGGAAAATATGAAATATGTGCCTTTCTTTTTAAAAGGATTGATGTCACATGTAAGATTGATCTACCTCTTGATCTCTTTTGGTAGAATGAATACATCACTTGTACAAAATGCAAAGTGAATCTATATGGGTTTTGTCCTTTGCTTTTTTAACATTTCAGCCGCCATAAGAGAATATAACCCATATTCACATCATATCATGTCATCATTCATTACATTTGGTTTATTTATATGAAATGACACTTTAGGAATCTTCATTATATATAAGCCAAAAGTCAAATGAATTTGATTTTGAGATTTGTGTGTACATACTACAAACTTCGTAATACATCTATATGCGTAATTGAGTAATATCTGTTTACAACAGTACAACATTTGGCATCTTTTAATCAACGTTACTATGAACTGGACATGAAATTGAATTACAAGAAACTACAAACAGTTTCTGGAGACATCATTATAGACTACGAAAAATTGGTCAAACTTTGTATATACAGTAGAGATCAATACGATGTCAAAATATTTAACAAAGTTTCGGAATGGTTTTAAACAAGCAATAATGTCACTGTTAAGATATGTAATATACATACAAACGATAGTTATCGTTTTGATAGACGAGTATAGATAATGTATTTTTACAGTATTCCTTCACTTAAGGGAGATTCTTCAATTCAGTAATTACATATTTATTATTACAACAGATACCTTTCTGTTTAGAACGTACGAGGCAAAAAACCCTTAAAATCCTAGGAAATAAATGGGTTCCATTTAACTTATAAAACACTTAACGGGTTTTTGCAAAGGGGTTAACTTAACTTAAATGGCTTGTAATGTATCGTATATGTTCTAAGTTAGTTTGTTAGTTATATGGATTCATAAATAATATTTTTTGTTCGTTTTTAAACCCTATTATTTCAGTTTATTCATGAGGACAATTTTCATCATTCCATCATAATTCCCAGAAATTCATGATAAAAAATTTACTGTTGTTTGGTTTTTTATTCTATTTCTCTACTACCGTTAAACCTCAATATGATAAAAAAATACATCAAATATAATAAAACTGGATAAAATTAGTAAAGGCAGAAGCAACCAAAAGTTCTTCTAATTTCGATTTGTTATATACAACTTTGTCATAAAAGTGTCCATTTCCTATACGGTCATTACATCCATATCAATATTGAAAAACGTGAAAAACTGCACGAGCCTGGTCACCAGGTCTTGATTACACAGTAAATTTCCAGCACATCCAGTTTAAAGGGTATATGGTCGCAAGCAATAAATGAGTGTAAATTAAATTGTAAAACTTTTACTGGCTTGTGCCCTGTGCCCATTCTGTGCTGGGTTCTTACTCGCAATATATTGGTTACATTACTCTTACAATTTGTACTACAAAAAATCTGTGGACCCGCGAAGCATATTACTTTCATTGTTGAAGAAATACCTACTCTTCTACATTGCTTTGTTATTTTCAAATAATATGGCTTGTAGTAACATTGGATATTGGATCTGATGGGAACATGCGACACCGTGGCAGGGGCAATATAAATAGGAAACAAAATAAGGTTCTCCTCGTGAGGTATGGTTGAAGTGTGTGCGGTTTTATTGCTTGTTGGTTAATCGGCTCAAAACATCATAAAGGTTTTGAATGAAAGTTGTCACAATGGGCAATAAAATCATAAAATCTAGATTTAATGTACATAAAATTGAAAAAAGCAAGGGACTGATTTTAAAATTGAAAATGTCAACAATAAAATAACCATGTTGGAGAACGGAAATATTATTATGTGCATCCTATACACATTTGCTTGGTTGAAAAAGGTTATCTCATCGATTCAGGTTTAGGAGTACTAAAACTGATTTGTTAATTTTAAAGTTTTTCTATTACCAACAAATAATAGGAATGAAAGGCAAAGTTAACATGACGCAAGTAAATGTGATATACAACAGCAAAGTTGTCAACTTGCTTTATTACTTCATTTGCACAGACAATACGAACAGTAGCAATATACAATGGGATCATACCATCCCACCCATAAAAAGAACGTGTGTTGGTGTTGTTCGGAACAGAGCTTCATTTTTCTTTGTTAAATGGTCATTGATCCAACGTCAAATCTCCTTTCATTCATTTTAAATGCATAAGAGAAGTCAGCAGACTTCTTGTGCTGTCGTTTGTTTTATGACGCAGATCAAGGGACCACCTTTTACTAACGTGCGTTTGCATTACTTTTGAATGAACTTTAAAACTCTTGGTATTATTTCAGTTGCTTGCTGCAACGGCTTCCGTATTCTTATTTTGATGAAACTTTTATACAGCACAAATACATTTCATTCATGAGAGTACCACCCAAAAGCATTGTGCTCATAATAAAGTAATGATAGTAATGGGAAGATTTTCGTTTTTACTATGCATATAACTTGACAATTCCCTTGATGTCAGTTTTATTGATAAAATCTTTAGTTGGTGCTTGACATGTGCCCAACGTCATCACCAGATAATTCAATGACATCACTGAAGACACCATTGGTGGTATTATATACTTAAATACGTTAGCAAATAGCAAATTACTCACACCCCGGAACAACAATAAATATTATTGAGCGTGTGTGCCATCAGCATTATTTATTTAAAATTTAAAGAATCACGCCAAGTTTAACAATTTGGTGTAGCACTAATGTAGCTAAAATTGTATTTTTGGAAACAATTTTATGGAACATCATTTTTCGTTTTGTTCGATTCGACAAATTTTTTTCATGCTTCATTTTTAAATTTTGAATGTATACAATCAACTTTCCAGGATTCATGAGTAAGAATTTTTCTGTATATGGGAAATAAGTTTTAAATGAACTACAAACTAATAGAGAGTATGCCTGGATGGAACTGCCTAGTTCACACGCAATAAAGTTGGAACCCCTCGTTAAACAATCAACAATGGATGTATATTTGTTGTAGTGTCAGTGTCTGAGCAAAATTATATCTCAATCTAATTCCTTTTTTAAAACGGATACCCACCGCTTGTTTAAAATTTAAAGTTGGCCCTTTTTGCATTAGAAAAGTTTTCACCAACTTCTCCCTTCATAACTAAGAAATACTATCATTGGCATTGCATTCTGAATTGCCCGAACAAAGTAAAAACAGCCCGAAAATCATTATTGTTATGTATTATGGTTTTCTATTGTTCCGAAGTGTGGTCTTTTCTTTCAAAGCACACCAAAATGTTCACACAATATTCCCTGGAGAGCACATGCAATGCAAGCAAACATTAAAGTGAAAAAAATGTAGACATATTATACAGCAGGGCGGTTCCAATTCAGACCAAGTCGAAGCGCTCACAATCACTATTTTATGCCAGTAGTTTTGCAACATAAAGGGTTTGACTTTTCAGGAAGAGGGTCTCCCTTCAATTTCAATTATTTATATTATATACGGATGTATATTTCTGTTCTTGTCGAACTGTTTATCTACAGTTTATAACACAAAACAGTTTTTATAATGATTTTGAATTCACAATTTTTTTGTTCAAACTGTGCATCTATGAATAAACTTTTTTCAGTGCCAAAAGCAATAATCGTTAGATAGGATGGGTCGAATGGAGCAATAGAAAATACTTATTTTTATATTTATTCCAAATTACGATTTTCAAACCAACTTGTCAATGGGACAAAGTTTTGCAATGGATAAAAGATTCCCTCAAGGGTTGGCTCATTGTCAGTAATGCTTGTGTAGCCTTAAGGTTTTTATCGTGTACCTGCCTCTTGTTGTGGAAGAAACTGCGAATGTTGTATTTAATTCTGGAATCCTCTTGTGTGACCGCAATGATTACGTTATCACTATGCATTATCTTACATTAGCTATCAGATTATATCTAAAGAGACCATAATTTGTGTCCTTTATATAGATATGAGTACCAATGAATGAAAAATTAAGAATATGATTTTGCCATACAGATAGCAGATCTTGTGCAGGTCTTTAACAAAAAAATCACTGCAGAACACTGCAGGCTGCAGATCAATTGTCTGTGAACAAGGTTTTTCCTTTAAGTGTTTTGTTGTTTTGTTCCAATTACTGAAAAACTGCGAATTGTTTACCGTTTTGTCCAAGTCCACAGCAGGAACTTGATCA
>JAHZMV010000262.1:0-27114 GCA_027743765.1 Coecobrya sp. COE2
CCAATGTATGGCAGGTCACTACAGCCCATGACCCCCCACCCACCCCAATAAGTGACATCATTAAAGTACATCGCCTTTGATATTAAAAAGTCCAACAGAGCCACACCATTACATTATGTATTTCGCACATGGCCCCATTTTGTTATTTTTATTGCTTTGACATCCTCCTCTGCTTTCAGTACGACGGACGACGCTGGATTAAGTGTAAATTATGCAGTATACTTACAACCACAACTAAATGAAATGAGCATTTTCTTTAACTATTATTTCTAGTAAACATGCCAGTACTTACATAGGTACGTATGATTCGTATAAAGTTTTGGCACCCTCGCACTACAGAATGCCCAAAAAGTCGTTAAAACGGTTGTTAGCTTAGGACTATTACCTAAGCTATTTTTCATTCATGACTCATGACAATTGAATAAAAATGTATGTCACGCACTACAGCCAAAAAAGATTTAAACATTTGCATGCGTTTGTACTACGTCTCCTACAAGCTAAATTGTCACCAAAAAGGTCTCACATTTAAAAAGTACATTTATGCTTGGTAATATGTATACTTGGCTTACGCACTCACTGTAGAGGTGCCTTTTGTCCCTTTTATGATAAGCTAATTGTAAACAAGATGCTTTTTTCCTGTTTTCCTCCCCTGGAACTTGAAAGCAGAGATTACAAAAGGCAACATCATCATTTCTCCTCCCATTTGTCTGATTTATTTATCGGTTACGCGAGCAGAATTTACTAGTAAGCATAGTCAATGCCCACGCACCATTGTAAAGATTTTTTATTCACGCTTGATGCGTAAAGCAGGAAGTTCATTAGCTTTCAAGATGCATGTAATTAGCCACAATTCGAAGTAAAATGTAATACAATGTACGATGCACATAATAAACATGCTGCAACGTAAAATATCAGTCGTGTAGACTCATCTTTTAAAATCTTCTGAAAATAACAATATTTTAGTTGCTTACTCTTAAAGTACATTGTATTTAGTCGCTTATGGTATAAATATTATAAAACTTAAGTGAGAGATGGGATCATGATGACTTACAATTAGAATTACCCCCAACTAATACCATATCGTCATCATCGTACTTATATTAGCTTGAAAGTCAAGTCAAGATTCACTTTATCTCCACTCTACCTACATCACGGCTAGTAACACTAATGTGACAAAGGAAATTCATCATCACCATAATAATCATTGCACACAAAGTGTGTTTTTTTCTAAATCATTACCGAAAGACGTTATAGAGAAAAAGGATGAAGTATATTAATGCTAATTACTTAAGTAATTTCCCCTGGCTTTCATTTAGCAAAACACAAGCAGTAGCATAGGTTAGTACAAGTGTTCACAAATGTTCATCTTCACCTCTTATACGTATTTATATACTCTTTTCGCATTCATTATCTAAATATTATTCCCTAGTTGGCCTATTAGGTGGTAAATATACTAGCAGCTATCCAAGTATTAAAGTTAAACCGTATAACAATTATTTTTGTAGTGTTGCATCTATGCGTGTCGCAGACCATGTTTCTCCTGTTGATAAAACAGCGACAGGTTTTTAGGAACGTTAGTTCTGAAAACAAAGCTACCTTTTACATTCCATTCATATAACTCATCATACAGTTCGTTTTATTTTTTTTCGCCTTTTCATCGATAGAGGTTACTTCTAATAACTAAATATTACTATTGATTATATATATACTTATAAAACCTTGACGCATCCTTATATTCTAAAATTAAAAATATACAGCCGTAATAGCAATTAAATCGAGAAATGTGTCATCACCTCTTATTGGCAAAATTGGCATGCTTGTTGGAAGTTGTAAAAATGTCGTAAACTTTACCATTGTTCTTGTAAAAATGACAATTTACAAGCAGTGCACAAGGATGAAATCAACATGGAGCATGCTATAATAATAACTAATAATGGTAGAATGAGCACGTACATCATAAAATACATTAAAAGAATCGGGAACAAATCATTTCCACCCCATTCCAATAATTATTATCACCTCATTGAAAGGCCTTTCAGCTAATAAAAATTCTAAGGTTCCGTTCAAGTGTAACCAAATGTCTTCATTTGTTTTTGGGGTATGTGTATGTATTTAGAAAATTGTGTAGTTTCTTTATTTCCTAACAATGCCACATTAAAAGCTTCTTGTTTAAAGAATTATGGATTACAAGGAATTTACCGTTTATAACGTCAGTATACGTGAAACTGGAAAGCTTTAAGTGCTTTTTCGTTGAAAATGAAAAGCCTGTGCATGGCTTATAGTCAATATCCGTTTACTAAACTGTCAAAACGAAGTCAATATTCATTCGATTTAAATGGAATAATTTCAGTTTGGGTTGTGTATGTAGGCATGTTATGTCAGTTATTATAGTCCAAGTATCATTTCTAACCCTAACGTTATAAATATAAAAAGTAACCACAAAAAACAATTTGTCTATGATGAAAAAGCGCTGGCATATTTTATTTGCTTAACATTTTGATATAATAAAAGGCTAAACATTTATGCTGGTAACATTAGACGAGTTTATGCAATACGATTTGGTATGTACATGAGGTTTATTTACTGACTGCTTTAACTGCAATGAAAGCAGCAGCTTCCTCTTCAATTAGGCATCACTTCTCCCCGTAGTTTTTGCACACAAGTCTTCGGGCATAATAATATCGCATTCGCTAAAAAAAATTACATATTCTAATGCACGCATGTTTTTTTATATCCCTCTCTATAATGTAATATTTTAACACAACGATATAAAAAAGAGGCGTAAAAAAGTCCAAGGTGTTTTTTGCAGTTTAAAATATCAAGCTAAACGAAACACAATTGATCTATAGCTCTGTCGTTGTGTGTTCTACTGTGTACCCAGTTTGTAGAGTCACTAAATAGATATTTATGCAAATAATTCACAAAAATCAAGTGTGCTCCATCACATAGACAGACAACCTATGCCAAGAAGAAAGGAGAGGACATGATCATATAAAATAACAGAACAACAACGGTTTAAAAATTAACGCACTTTTCAATTGCAACCATGTTATCTACTGCTCCGAGATTGTTCGTGTTATAATGGTCTATTGTACTTTTTAGGGAATGCTAATAAATAAAAAAATAATATTGCCTGTTTATTTTTAAGAATTATACATACAGCAAAAGTAGTGTGGAGGATTGCTCATATTCCTTTGCACTCTCATTGTGAATTTTGAAGAGGCTTCTTGAATTCATCAGGTAAAAAAAGAGCTCGAAGAGCATACCTCAACCATGTATGTAGTTTGTCATCGTGGTCGTCATTTAGCTTCTCCACACAACGCGTTATTAAATAAACTGACTGAATTGAGCGTATATCTCTCCATAAAGTGTAATGTTACAAAGAAAGGGGAACCACAATAACTGCTAAACTTCATATCTTATTTATCCTTCCTTGGCGAAGTCATTAAACGCTCTTGTTGGTCTTAATGGTCGCATGTATATGCTCGGATTGCGTTATGCCTCGGTGTTGTTGTTGACTGGGATGCGTCATATTTCACGCATTTCTGTTTCAGCTATTTGCTGTGAGCACGGGAATAAGAAGAAGGAAAGATATTTAACTTGGCTTGGTGAGGGCTAGGTTGGTTAAATTGCAGATGAATGTTTATTAAGCTAAATTACGGTCGTCTTTAAATAGCTCTCTTATGTGTGTGTAAACACTCATCATAACTTGCAAACATACCTATAAGACCTACACAATTTCTGACCTTTTAAGTCTTGTGAAAGATTTGCCAACTTGAAATGGTGCAATTGAAATTATGATTCTAACTGTAATGTAACCAGTGGTGTATTACTGGCTGGGTAGAAGGTGGTTTTGTATGTGTATGTGTGGATTTTCAGGAATTTAGTGTAAGTGATTTGGCTAGTGATTCTGATAGTTTTATCAGAAATTCGAACATATAAAATATAAAAAATGGAGGACGATGAATCAACTGGATCATTTCTCGGGGCATGTTGGGGCTGGACAAAGCCTTTTGCTTCGTACATCGGAAGCCTCCTCTTTCTTTTAGCGTTTGCGCTAATATTCGTGGCTTACGTTTCTCCAAATTGGATCGCGGTGAATCCATCTAAAGCCCCAGCAGAGAATACATTTCTTAATATGGGGTTATGGTTGACATGTTTCTCTAATGTGAAGAATCCCTACTATGACACTGCATGGACTTTTGGGTAGATTATATGCATACACTGTCTTTACATATTAAAATTCAACAAGATTTTTAGCTAATTGTCCTTATTTACATAATTTTAAAAACTATATACTTGTTATAGGTATGATGGATGCAGGTGGATTTACTATCCAGTTTTATCAACCTTTTCAAGTTTGAGAGACTATTTGATTCCATGTAAGTCAAACGTTGCCTTAAAACACTTTTTTATAGTACAACAATACATATATTCATGGAATCATGTTCTTTTTCTTTGTAGCCTTCATCGTTCCAGTACAAATAGCATTTTCCATTTGTTTTCTCATTTGCATGGTCCTATTTTTCGCTATAATTGTTTACCTGGTTAAATACAGTCGCGGACATAAGGATGGCAAAATATCATACTTGATCGTTCTAGGAATGCTGTTACATACCGCTGGTAAGCGACCCGATAAGAATACGACTCATTTGACTTACCTAATGAATACATGCAAATTCTTTCGAATTTTGTAAATTTTTATTTGCTATTTTGCTAAATAATTTAATAGGTATTCTGGGTATCATATCCGTGATATCCTTCGGGGGTCTCTCCAAGAGCCGTTACTGGGCGTATGAATGGCAGTTCCATCGATTGTCTTGGGCTTTTGGGCTAGCTGTTGCCGGCTCTATCATTCTTCACCTTGCCGGGATATTTTTCTTGGTGGAAGCAGGCTGTCAGTTCAAAAACAGACGAAGGATGCTGGAAGGTCGCTACTCCTTTTCTACCGTTACTCACCCACCACCTAACATGGGCGTAAAGAATAAAGCATGACAATCAGCCGCGGGGCAGCCGTCACCTTCCGCTTCCAAAGTGTCTCGCCAGCACAGTCCGTCTTCTGCAACGACGTTGAGTGCTGGTGCTGGGGGTGCCATTGACTCTGCCTCGCGCTTCGTACTAACCCCAATAAACAAAATCTCGTCAATGTTCAAAGAAAAATTTGGAACGTCAGAAAAAGACCGACCATTTGGTGCACGAAGATATTCAGATGAAGTTGACACGGAGCTCACTTCCCCTGTTCATAAGCCAGACGAACTTGAAGGAAGCCCTTATGGGAGAAGGAAAGTAACAAGAGATGAAAGACCAAGTGGAGGAGGAGGAACAAAAATTGAAATGAATCCTGTTCAGAAATCTGCACCGGTTCGACCTCCATCACCACCGGTGCCACCGCCGAATGACATTGATGATAAAGTAGATCCAGTTAATTCAGTTAGTCCAGTACCAGATACAGTAGTTGCAAGGGCAAGACAAAAAGAAGCCTCTAAACAGGCCCTTTCCTCAATTCTAAATTCTGTTGCTGCAAAACAAGGAAAGCGGGAAGAAGGAGAACCTCGCTACAGTTTCAGCTCAGCCAGTTCTACAGATGAAATGCTTCCTCCCCCACCGCTTCCTATTGAGCCTCCGCCACCTCAGACAACTCCAGAGAGACAATTGATGACTTCCACTTTGTTTGATAGGTTCTCTTCAAAAACGACCACGTCCACCACAGGAAAGGGAAAATACACAGATAGAGATCGATCAAGCAGCTCCCCAGATAAGGCGCCTTCCCCAGCCACCAGACCAACAGAAATGCCAGGAACAAAGATGACCTATACACAGCCACCAACTTCTACGTATGGGTTACCTTCTCCATACGACTATTACCAGCAACCTGCGTCAAAAGCGTATTCCCCTGAGGTACCCTCTCATCCATTTAGCCCAAGCCCGCATGATTCTCCTACCAAACCAAGCTTATCGAAAATTTTCCAAGGACAAATAACACCATCTTCCACTGCAAGTGACTCGCCCCCCTCATACAAGGCAAAAGCAAAGGGCGAACTTCGCAGTATTGAAATCTCCAGTCCTGTCTTTGTTTCATCGTCTAATCAAAGGGTTAGGCCTGACTATGAGAATCAACAATATGCCCCTTCATCACACATGCCAAATCAACCGCTTTCAGCGTCCAGTTTGCAGAAGGTTGTCTACGAGTATGACGTTCCATCCGCGCCGCCGGCGTCTGCAACGCCGACATCTCAACATTCGCCAAGAGGGCAAATGAGTTTTCATGAAGAATCAGCACATAGACCGTTGACTTTGCTTCATGAATCCAGCGAGGCTATGCGAAGGTCCCTTGAAGAAATTTTAACGCAAGAAATGGATGATAGTCCGTCTTCTTCAGGCCAAGCCAATGCACCTTCGAGATCTGGTGGTCAGCAGTCCGGTGCGGGTACTGGAAAGAAGCCGTTATCTGCTGCAGCTGCTGTTGCAGAAATTTTGGCCAATAGACAGCCTCTCTCTGTTAGAATCAGTATTCAAAAGCACAAAACTGAAACATCTTACAAAAAGTCTCAATCGTTTGGACCGGAAGGTCAAGGAGGAAATGGGGGAGGTAATGCAAAGGCCAAAGGTGGTGGGGGCGGTGGGAAGAAAAATGAACATCCATTTTCTGAATCATCCCTTTAAATCATATACCTAAGTTGAAATATAATGATGTGATGATAAGGGCAAGGATTTACTAGCTGTTTACTTTCACTGCCAGAAGGATACATAGTTTTGCATGTAACTATTATGCCATTAGTGGGTCATACAACAAGCATGTACATAAAAAGAGTTAGAAGCAGCTTCGGTAAAATAATCAATCAGTTTATGTGTTCCAGTGCAATGTCTTACTATTAGCTTTTATAGGTAATACCGCGTAAAAGCAGAATTAGATTAAATAGTAAAGATAATAAGTTTATAAATCGAATTCGGTGCAGTTTCGTTGTTTAATTGTGGTCACTTTCTGCACCAGACGTATGTTAGAAAGTCTCCGCAAAGTTTTTTTACTTTACTAAACGCACGAATAAATAATAATCGTGTTCCTGTATATAAAGCTACCTTTGTTCAGATTTCATTTATAAATTATAACCATTAATTCAGTTTTAGCTATAAGTATGATGATTGACAATCTTATAGAGAATTCAGAAATATTAAATTTTCAATAATATGTAATTATAGTTTTAGTATCATGAACATTGTTGTATGTATATTTGATGCCACGAAAAACGCTTATCATATAATTCTTGGATTCTGTAATGACAAATGTTTGCAACAATTGCAAATTTCTATCCTCTGTCCACAAAGCGCTGTTCATGTTATAATAGTTTGTTATAATTTTTAATTCAAGTAATGAAATAATAAACTTAAATGAATCAAATATTGTAAAATATTACGACATTAAACTTCCATTCTATGTTACTTAAATCCGACTCGCATACATGGTCCGTGTCACTGAATACAGAATTATTTCATGCATTATCAATTCTAAAATGATCATATTCTGCCTTAATTATATTATGCCGTTCATCTACATACATTCATTTGTTACTGGTGCACACAAAAAACTATTCAACATACACCTCGTATTGATAGACTAAAATTCGTTACCAAACCATCATGATCAATTTTATCAAATCATCCAAATTGAGTCTAAAGCAAAACAAAATTGTGTCGTGTTTCGTGACTACTTTCCAATTCAATTGATGCAGAGATTTTCCCCCATAGAATTTAACTGCTTCACGATATCGGGAGATGATTAGGAATGGGTGGCCCAAATGAATAGAAAATATCTGCCACGAGCCAGTTGAACTCGATTAAACAACATTCAGCATACTGTACTCGCAGTTAGTCCCCACCATGATGAGTACTTAAAATATGATACAGTTTTACTGACTGCTTAAATTATGCTATATTGAGTTCAGCTCAGCGTGTAGTAGGGATTTTGAAAATGGCTTGGCCATCTTATAATTTTAAAACTGCATGTAAATATTTTATTAAATCGTATATCATTACAATTACTTTGCTTACACTTGAGTTGTTTTTACTGA
This sequence comes from Coecobrya sp. COE2, assembly GCA_027743765.1. Classification (NCBI taxonomy): domain Eukaryota; kingdom Metazoa; phylum Arthropoda; class Collembola; order Entomobryomorpha; family Entomobryidae; genus Coecobrya; species Coecobrya sp. COE2. The sequence goes on from JAHZMV010000262.1 coordinate 8,067, forward strand.
CAGCAGAGCGTATTAAGAGTTTGTAATATACATACTTATTTCTGACCATAAGTATTTTTAAACTAAAGCCATTAACTTGCAGATAGAAGATATTTCTGTCTGTTTTCTCTAATTGGTGATTCAGATTGAGCTACCGCATCTTCATAGGAAGGCGCTGAAAAATATATATTAAAATCGCATCAGAAAAAATATAGTTTGCATAGCACATAATATATCGATTCCTAGATTTAATTTAATCTTACGTGGATCACTATCGTAGACTTCTCTGTTGTACGAGCAAATATTCCAAAGACGTAGATGACTACGGGACGATGCTAAGGGTGTGGTGCCCCCTGCAATTGCCATCCCTTCAAAATTCGGTAACATTGGACTAGTTGAATAATCATTTGCACCGCTTGAACGTATATGACAGCTAACTGGGCGGGATCTGCTAAAGAACTCGGGAGAACCTATTGAAATTGGTACTCGCCCTTCCAATACTGAGTAAAAACTCGTTCTTCCAAGAAAGCCAGTTTTAATTTTCAACTTGACAAAACAATACAAGGATCATGATTAGCCAACTTTCGAAAATAACACAAAACTTACTAGAAATAGGAATGGAAACATGTTTATATGCATTATTCATGTAAATACATACCAATAAGCTATATCTCGGTTGAACAATTCTACAATTGCCAAGATTTGTTGGGGGAAGATCGTTCGGGACGATAAACGAGCCTGGATAGTTAAGTTGGTGCCTAGATGCTAATGCAGGACACTTTAACTTGCAACATTTTTTCATATCCTGTCTTGTGGAAGCTTGGGCTAAGTAGGTTGTTATCTATAGACATTGATAAGATGAAAATAGCAAGGCAGTTTTAAGCATAAAGTTTGTCGACAAATTCGCAGATAAATAAGGATTAATATTAAGAGTCTTCTATAATAAAACATGTACCTGCAATAAATATACCCGAACTTTCTTCAACTGTAGTCGAGTATCATTATCAATCTCCAATCTGAAGCTTATTTCCTCCCCGGGAATGAATCCACGTTTAGATATCATCATGTTCGCCTTGATTTTCCCAAATCCACACCAAACCTTTCTAACCAGTGTAAAATACCCGGGTTGTGCTGCGATAGGGTTCCAATTTAGATTATATGATCCTTGCACGTTTATATCTCGTTGGACCAATTTGTCCCATTTCCAGGGTCGTCTGTATAACACTTGAGCAGTATACGTCACACCTCCATGCTTACTTTTAAAACTATTAGGCAGGTTGGGTGGCAGTTGATAGATGAAAGGTAACTCGGTCACTCCAGGCTCAATTGTTCGTGTTGCAGTGAAATTTCCTTTACATGAACGCCATAATCAAATCAAATAAATTACATGCATACATAGTCTGAATAAAATTCAGATATGTTCATCTTTTTATGGGAAGCTCATACCACGCTTCTCAATTAAAATTGACCGTTTACCTGGTTGAAGCAACAAAAAGCTCTGATTAAAATAAGTCTCGATTTCCCACTTTGAAGTGAGATACTGCCTAAGGTTATCTCGTGTATTTCGTCCTTCCTTCCATTGAGTCCATGCTTTCCCCACAAACGTTATTGTGAGATCTTTATGAAAAAAAATTCACAAACCTCATTATCTAAAACGCTTTGCGACTTTTCAGAAATTTAACAACGTCAGAAAACTTACCATTACTTAACTGACGGGATTTTTCCGACCCATTAATTACTATAACTTTTCCTACAACCAAGTCACCCCCTTTGTAAGGACCCTGGCCTCTATCCAACTCTATCGTTATANTTTCCCACTTTGAAGTGAGATACTGCCTAAGGTTATCTCGTGTATTTCGTCCTTCCTTCCATTGAGTCCATGCTTTCCCCACAAACGTTATTGTGAGATCTTTATGAAAAAAGTCACAAACCTCATTATCTAAAACGCTTTGCGACTTTTCAGAAATTTAACAACGTGAGAAAACTTACCATTACTTAACTGACGGGATTTTTCCGACCCATTAATTACTATAACTTTTCCTACAACCAAGTCACCCCCTTTGTAAGGACCCTGGCCTCTATCCAACTCTATCGTTATAGGCATATCCGTAAGTTTTCTATATAGTTTTCAATCCTTTTGCACCCTTCTCTCTATCCAAACTTGTAATTTGCTATATTTTTTTAAATAACAAAAGTCATTTTTGCACACAATTTCAAAGTAAACTATCGAGATAGTTTTTTATCTGGAATGCCAGTTACAAAGTAGGAACGTGTATTGGTGTTCCTTAATGAAAGCCACCGTAATCCAAACTGCAGCTGCACCACATTTAGACACTTCCAATGTTCCAATTCCCTTTTAAAATACTGAATTAATTAACCTTTCCTTAGCCAAAGTATCTATGCTGGTTAAATACACGTAGCTAATTGGTATACAGAATAAGACGAAAAAGGAAGACGCAAAATATAGCACACGTCAACCCGTTTCATGTTGGTACTTGGCAGTGAAAGTGTTAATGAATTTTTCATAAGATCAATCACCAATCGATAGATTTCCATTCCCGATACGGTTCACCTGGACATCTCGTTACTGTAGATGGAACATGTAAATGGAAATGAGTTGAGGGAAAGTTTTTACATGATTTTCCATGCTAGTTGGTATTGGTAGCTTACGTCTTACACTGTCATCGATCTTATTATATCACGAGCTTCTAAAACCGTATATCTTACCCAAGTAGCATTGCAAAATTCTTCAAATGTCAGTGTTTCTTCATTCAAGCTAATGCGTGGTAGTAACGAAACTTTGAATTGTGTTATTTGTGAGTTACCACTACAGTCTAATCAATAACTGGATGAACGAGAACAATTTTTTATTTTGTTACTATTGCTAGGAAGAACGAAGGAAGACTTTATATGTAATAAGCAGTATATAAAGTAACTTGATTCAAGTTACTTGAATCGCATATACAGAACTGATAGAAGCCATCGTGCATTATGTTATTATGTGTAGTCAATAAAGTGGAAATATTGGACAGACTATCTCGTAATGAAGCCAAAGTCATATTTTCAAGCAATTCAATAAATTAGACAATGACTGATGACAAAGGAAAATAACGTCAAAAGAAACTCATTTTATTGCAGCTTTCTTAAGGCAGTTATTTCTGCTAGCGTTAGGTTTTGTTCATTTGGTATAGAGCAAAGTCGATGATGACTGGGAACGATAAAAAATTCTTTTCCAGTTATTATCCGAGAAAACCTTCCCGGTTTTTGCATGGAAATAAGTACGAAGATAAAATCAAACCGATTGACCTGCCTGCGAATTCATCATTTACTTCCCATTTTATCCTAATTCCAGCGTTNAATTCTTTTCCAGTTATTATCCGAGAAAACCTTCCCGGTTTTTGCATGGAAATAAGTACGAAGATAAAATCAAACCGATTGACCTGCCTGCGAATTCATCATTTACTTCCCATTTTATCCTAATTCCAGCGTTAGAGAGTATTCCGAAGTTGTGTGGGAGATAACAATAATATTAGTATACTAACTGCGCTGAGGAGAAATGCTTCAATATCCTAATTACCAGTAAATTTGAGTACCTATGTTGTAAGGGGTATGGATATACGTAAAAGAATGAAAATGCGCATGAAATTTCAATTGCAATTTCTTGCAATGAACCAGTATTATGACATTGACAGAGGATATGAAGGCATTCTGTAACTTTTGTATTTGGGTGAGATATCTGGATTTTCTGGATGTTCTTTGTGTACATTTCTTGGCTCAAGGACGCGATTCTTTCTACGTCAGAATTGAATGTGTTTTCTGAATTAAGATAGAAAGTGTACCCAAAACCATATTCCAGTTCCGTCAGCTCTATTTTTGGTCCTCGTTTCAGGCTTTTTGTCAAAAAAGGTACAGGTGAGTGAAAGTGGCTCGTTGATTGTACATTTTTCGTATGCTTGAGATTATTGTCATCATCGAACCTTAATATTCGTCTGTCCTTATCTACAAACATCCTTAATATATTTTGGCATGGAATGGAATACCAATGACTCATACTCATATTATCTAAAAATCCAATGAATATATTTCTTTTGAGATCCTAAGTTGGAGGTGATTTATTATTATTTTATATAATCATTATTTTGGTTTCCTGCTTAATAACTAATACATACTTAGTTGTAGTGATGAAAATATAAGATCGTTAGAAAAGTAAGTAGAATTAGAGCTAAAATGAATTCTCATGATTTTGGTTTGACAATAACATTTTGACCACTTTAATTTTTCATTACCGAATTTGTAATCACCAAAAATCTCACAAAATTTATTTTTTTGTATGACAACTCTAACATCCTCTACATCCCCAAAAGCGTATCCTGATTTAGACATCTATTTGTATGACTAAATACTTAAATACTAGTACATACAATACTTTAAATACTTATATAATATTTACATTTACATAATGTGCATATATCTCAATTCCTGTAACATGCATTGTTTTTAGAGTCATTTGTTTGGGATCGTGGGTATTTGCTCCATTTTTATTCGATTCCATGCACGTTATAATTTCTAGCTGTCGTATACATGACATGACCTATTGTATTTCTACAGTCTGGTGAAGGGATTGTGCTTTGAAAGTAAGCACATATTGAATAGATATAGCTCATTTAATTCACTCGCTACTACCAATGTGTATAATATGGGAATTGTAAATTTATTATAAAAAATATAGGGAACTAAATTGATTGTTGAATGGACACTATCAACTACAGTATGAAAATGTGCATGCTATAAAGCTTTTATGAATCTCTTTCTCTTCATTAGTCATCATCACATCATTTCGCTGTTGTATAAAGGAGCTAGCATTTATGGCTGCTCTCATTTGTAATGAATTAAGAAGGAAGCGCGTCTTAAGGTGTAGCACGTAGCAGTTACCATTTTAGTTAGGTAGATGGGGAAGGACTGATGGTAAGCTATAAAAGGAGCAGGAAATAGTTCTCACGACCACGACAAAATACGTTCTAGTGTAAGGTAAGAACAGAGAGTATTTAACTCACAAGTAATACATACACGTAAGTTGTCAATGATTCACTTAACGATACTGTCATATAGGGACCTGCCAGTGCATAAATAGAAACGTAACCAATGCAGCGTAACAGAAATTGTATTGGATTGAAACTCTATAAGGACCTCCATTTCTTTTAAACAATCTTGTCGTACCTACGTGCGTATCTCCTGTCATTCTATACTTTTCCCATAATGTATAAAATATCTGTATCAATAGGCCAGTAGTGGGAGCTGAGTAGAACGTGCTATACCCAACACTATCTACACAAATTGTAGGAGGGGTACTTATGTGCTCTATAATATAATATGCATATATAATGTATCAGAGACTTAAAACGTGTGTTTTGTGTTCGCACTAAATATTATTCGATTATCATCAGTCTCCGTCCAAGTTAAAATGACGATGCAGCAGCAGCAAGGTAAAAGGAGTTGTGGTTGTTGTGGATAGTATATTTTATGAAAGAATGTTACGTTGGACGTGTTTCTCTTTGTTCAATGCTGAATTATTAAATCAAAACATCAAAGAAACATTTTGCATAGAACAAGCGCAAAGGTAGAAACCTTGCATACGACAAATATCATTGTTTATAATTTGTCCCTTTAACCCTCAACAAGAGTGAATGGGAGTTGGTTCATAAATGCTTAGAATGTATGCATTATTGGTATGTATATAAGTATTTAAGATATAAAACCAAAGATGCATACATACACATTGAACTTATTTTCGTGAAGGACTTCTTCAACAATTATAAGACAATGCAATGATAGAAACTAAATTTGGATCATCACACGTGAATATCTATTGCACAATCTCTAGGTGTATATTTTTATTGAATAAGTTGTATTTTTGTGAAATGCCTGAGAGCTAAACGGCGCAGTTTCTGCATTATTTACAGTATGATAAAGCATATAATATACTGCCATATAAAAACAACAAATTGGAAGTTGTGTTGCCCCATAGTTCAGATAGGTCGTCTTACCTAAAGATATTTCGGCCTTCGGCCTATCAACAGTACTGATCTAATATGATTATCTATCTTAATAATTATTATGAGTAGTATGACGTTTGACGCTCAAAACGTCGGGAATATTTTGAAGAGTAATCAGCCAAGAGACGCTGCTGACTGTAAGTACATACATTGTATGTAGGTACCTACGTATTTCCTTACATCCGTGCGTACCCGCAATAACAATCACATACATGCATTTTTATAGGAAACCTCAATGTTGTAAAAACAACAATGAAAAGCTGACAACAGGATGTAATTCAGTCTATTGTGGGATAATAGGTAATGCATAATTGTGTCCGCTGTTTTTATTATTGTGCGCACAAAGATTCAAAACTGCGATATATAACATCAAACATTTTCTTATAGCTTATTGCTACTTTGCTAAGAGTGAGAAAGCTTCTTCACTTATACTACTTTTGTTGAACAGTCTTGTCATCAACCTGCACACTGGGATGACACAGAGCAGAAGAATGAGCTTATAAATGTATGACAATCCAAGATTCACACAGAAATTGTGAATTAAAGCAAATACCTTTACAAAGAAAGAAAAAACTGTGCCAACCGACTCGATTCATTTTACTTAATATGGTAGGTTAAGACATAATCACTTACAGAATCATGTACATGTACTTGATGTACTGCAACACATACGAAATAATGAAAATTTGTATTAAATGTTCTGAGCGTATTCGTTTTTATGAGCATGATACCTGCTTCCCTCTGTTTCGTTTAGAATAAAATAATATTACGTCTGGTTATATGTATACGTTGTATCCGTCTGGTAGTGAACTTCTTCCTTCCTCTCTTTCTCTCCCCAACCAGCAGCACAAATTAAATAAAGCCAGAGAGTTGCAAAGGAGACTAGATTTTTGTGTACACACGTTATTTATAACATAATGTACATTGAGCTTTTTAAAATCAACTCATTCTCGGATTCCTTGATTTCTTCACAAAAATAAACCGTTCGAGCCAGCTCTGTCATGTGGAACAATCCGTTTTTGGTCGGAGGAGTAGTAGCTCGGTTTGATTCTGATGATGATTAAAGATGATGAAGGAGTGTGGTGTACAAGGTTCATAGAATTTCAAATAATACGTTAGGGTACATACTGGCGTCGTAGGTAACACTTTGAAAAAAATACTTCACATTATTCAATGTAGGAAAAGCAAAAACAGCTTACCGGTATTTTGGAGGTATTTGCTTTAAATAATATATAATATATCCCATAGGTAAATTACAGGTGCACGGTGCGTTCATATAAAATCTTTTAGAATGTAATGATTGTAAAATGTACGATGCGATTAGCTAATATAAACTTAGACATTTATTTATTTACATTATACACATTACGAATGGAATTTACTCTATGACATCATTTTATGTTTTGTCAAAAAAATTACCTTAAAATACAGATACGCAACAGAGCTACCCCACAAAGAAGCCAAATGAAGCTTTACACGTGAATCCACGCATTAATGTGTTACACCTACACCGGAAATTATAAGGCAGGTGGAAAAGGAAGGGGGTATCCCTGTATCCATCGGCTCAATCGTCATGTATGCATGTGTGTGTGTGTCGTAGGATACATTCAGGACTTGAAGCAAACTATGAAATTGTACACTTTTATAAGAGTGATATATTCATATAATAAAAATTATTAAATATTGAGGGTGTTGTTATTGTTTTGTATAAGTTTATGACGACTTCACTCGGTTAATATAATTCTGTCAAACACAAGGTAATAATAGTGTCTTATAGGTGTCATGTCATAGGACGTCAACGAAAATAGGACTTAAATATATTGTAGCAAAGGAACTTAAAAGAGCAAAATATGCAATACTAACAATGTGGCCAGACCAATGAATACTTTTACTATGTGTGCTTGTGCTTACCTACAATGAGCAAGCATGGAATATGTCAAAGGCATTGGTGATATCATTCAGGGAGATATTGTCTAATGTAACTTATCGCCCATCAATAAGAAAGTGGTTTATGGCTAAAGTTTATGTTGTAGTTTTTTACAAACAGTTTAGTTTGTCATAGCTCTAGTGTGATATGATTTTATCATCGTAAACGTAAAGTTGTACAAGGAAAGTTTAAGTGCAATTATGAGTAGTTTACTGCACGAGCATTAGTTAGTGTGGCATGCTTTCTTGCTTTGTTTTATGTACTCTCAGGTAGCAGAGAGGTAGACTGCATTTCCACTTCCATCTCCTTTTTATCTAAATCAAACTTATCAAAAAATCCTCGTCGCAAACAAAATGTAAAAAAACTGAAACTTTTTCAGCGACTTATATAAAACCCTCACCTCATCGACCATCACATTTTACATTCCAACTGTCTGCACGCTCTGTTACGCAGCTTTTATAACGCACTATCAGCTACAAAACTAACCCTTTTCTGCATGGTTTCTCTACTAAGCTACGTCGCGTCGGCGTGTCTTTTTTTTTCTTCAAGCAACAAGTGATCATGCCTTTAAAGCAGTCAATACATACCCTAAGCTGAGTCCCTTTACTAAACATCATTCCTTAATTTTTGGTCCACAATGCACAATAATCTACCTGGTTGCAGGTATGCATGCGCAGCGTTCAGCGTTGTACTATAGCTTGTATGTTACATTTGCATTATTGTAGGGCGAGCAAGACGAGAGCAGAAAGAAGGCAATGTGAGTTACAATGGCAAGGCAAAAAGGGAAAAAATATCTCGTGAGCTTGTTGTATGTTACATTTGCATTATTGTAGGGCGAGCAAGACGAGAGCAGAAAGAAGGCAATGTGAGTTACAATGGCAAGGCAAAAAGGGAAAAAATATCTCGTGTTCTTGTGTTTTCATCTCTTTCTGTATATACAATCCTATCAAACCCTTTAGCTTTGTTCCTTATGTGTGTAGTATTCTTAAGCAGCACAGAAAATCAAAAGATGATAATATTAAAGCATCACGACCGTGCCATGTGTTTTGGTTGCTAGTTGCGTTAGAAAGTCTCATTGTTGAAGGATGGATGCAATGCGCTGAGAGATGCCTACCTAGTGCGCTGGTGCACTATCAAGGTGCAATAATGTAATGTAAGTAAAGCAAGGTAATAATATGTAACTTCAAGCTTGCAAGATGCAACAAAGGATAAATATATACACACACAATGCGTGTGTACTATGCAGGGAAGCGAGTTTGTTTTAAGAGTAGTAAAGTTAACTCTTTCCCTCGTTGAAAAAGTTGCCGTCAGTAGTGATCCGTACACCTGGGACCACACTTCCTTTGTAGCCCACAATTTTGTATATGACTATTTTGAGTGTTGTTTGATGTCTTGTTTGCTGCCTATTATGAGGACGACGTGCATGCAGCATTATCAACACAGGACAGGAAACTCAATTATTTTTTTGGATTTTTCCTAGGTGTGTGTGATCAAAAAGAAAGAATTCTTGGTGATACAATATAATTGTCAAGAAATTTCGGGTTTGGATGTGAAAAAGTTTATACATGCAGAAAACAGGGTTTCATGTTCTGCAAAAGTGAATAAGTGACTTAAATGTACACAGTTGCTTACTGGAGAAGAGAAAAAGGAATCTGCTCAAGTGTGGATTTGTGATTTGTGGGAACGGCTTTCCAAGGCCGTATACTACTGTCAACGAGTGTGGCACAGTGACCGAATTTTGGTCTGGATATATGCAGCTTGTTTGTCTGGACGAAAAAGTAACGGTGCGTAGCGTGTGAATAATCCTTATTTTAAAACGGAAACGACTAATGATATTGGGTATATAAATTATACTAGCCTTATTCACCTAAGCCGACTTATTGCATTCACTTGCAAACTTGCAATTATGTATACACCCTATAAACGGGATAAAAAAGTTGTTCCAGCAGTTTAATTAAAAGTATATTACAGCTTGTGGGTTTTCTGTTGCAGCGATGCTTGACTAACAATTGTAGTGCTTATAAAAGTAATTATCAAAAGCAGCATAATAGCTCTTTAATGAGCCGAATATTTAATTATTTCTGCATTCATATTCTACCCTGCTTAGCTATTCCAAGGAGCAATAAAAATCAAGTAAAACTGTAAAAAAGGCTGGTTTTGTGTGTAGTGCACTATAGCGGACCTAAGAATTCCGCTTCATGTAGTGATTTTTTAATTACATTACATTACTCATCATCATCCCCGCCACTTCCTTTCTCCTTTCCCGAAAATACTTTTAGGGATTTATTTCAAAAACTACTACTCAAAATAAACAACTAACAAAATTATTATTCCTGCCTACAACTAATAGTAGTACATATATTATAATAATCCACTTGTTCATTTCCCATATTATAATGAAAAGTGCACTTCCTTCTAACTATCGTACCACATTAGCATGATTGTGGTTTGGTTTAAAAGTCTGCATAAATCAAATAACAGCAGCATCACACTTTATTTGATATAGCCTTTACTTTATACGTACTTGATCGTCGTGAAGAAGTGGTTACAGGAATTTGATTATCTAACCTTGTCTAATAAAATCCCTTGAAAAGAAGTTTTCAACTTGAGCAGCAGTGGAATCTGAATTCACGTCAAGGATATTATGTGAAGTACCTATATGTATTATTATTATTAGGCACACATTCAAAATTACCGAAAAAAATCATACAACGAGGAGCAGGAAGGATGTAGTGTGCATATGTAAATCCTTTCTATACTACCATTACGGTTGTGTCCCTACTTTCTAAGATTCCTTATATTCCCAAATGGAATTTCACGTTTTTTTTTGTTTTATGCCCAGCCAAGAGTATAGAAGAGCTTTACCTGATTATTTTATATAATATTTTTAATGCTACACAAGTTATATTTAAAACGATTGCTGACTGTGAGTGTATTAAGCTTGATTCATAAAACTCTTTTTTCGTCAGTCAGTCAACCAGACTCGCTATAAACCTTAAACTTCATACTTCAACTGCAACCACCTTTTTTCTACCCAACACTTACGTGATGGATGAATCTTCTTGTAATAATTTCCAATGACTGAATTTCAAGCTGTAAAATATAACTGACCGGTCAATGGTACGCATACAATGCAGAATAATATATACTCCCGATACACTTTACTTTTTATAAAGTAGTGTACGTTTTTCAAAAGAAGAAAATAATCTTTCATCTTTCACATTTTCCTTACCTTCTTCTTGTGCTTGCGTAAAAATAATATATTATTTTTCTCTCCACGCATTTTAAGTATCCAACTTAAAGGCTCTCTCTGATACTCTTTTGCTCTCGTGCTGGTATTGATGATAATAATGAAGATGATTCTGGTGCGGTTACACATTTTAGTAATGTTAGTTATTTTTGCCGAGGTTATGCCAATAGTGCGGGTTCTTTTCTCTTTTTTGCTTCTGGCATGAAATACAAGAACTATAATGAAATGAAATGCTTTAGCTTAGATAAATTATTTTACCGAATGTAAAATAATCAAAAGGAAAAAAATGAGTTGCATAACAGACCAGACCGAATTTGATGTATGGTAATGCTCTGAATAGAGAAGCACCGCATTCCTCGTCATTGTTTTCAGGTTTGTATATAAAATGCGAGGTGCATATTATTACATTTGAAATGACTTATCCTTATTCGGAAAATTCCTGTAGAACTGAATATGAGAGCTGATTGATATATTTCTTAGCTTGCACCTCCTTGCAGCAAACTTTTAAATACATAACTGCTCAATTTCATTCTTTTTTTTCGGCTGGGGGTTATTACTTATGTATGCTTGTAACTTATATGCTGGCACATTTTAAAACATTTACCTTAGGCATTGGAGTCCATTGCTTGAAAAATCGATTTTTTATTTACTGTTTGTGTTTGTTATTTGCTTGTAGGCCACAAATTGCTTCGCTGTAAATACTTATGTATCTATAATTATCCTCAAGTCTATGATGCGTTTTATATGAAATTAACGATTGGGTTATCTGCCAAAATGATCTGGTTATTTTTAAATAAAATTTTTATGTTACATAATATGTTGCATGTTTGAAAAAATGCGTCCCATTTAAAACCCTGATAATCATGAAAAATTCTATAAAATATTTCAGATTTTGTTTCGGGGGAGAGGAGAGAAATAACTTTAACGTACGGTATAGGGGAAACCCATACTTTACGTTTTTCTCTGCGTAGCAGTCCATCAGAAGAAAATCATGGGGACACTTAAACTACAGGTTATTGTAGTATGAGTGCTCCTTTTTACTATAGTTGTTATCGTGGCTAACAATGTGAAACAGGATAACAAATTGAAGAGTGGTTTAAAAATACATTGTGTTTTTTGTGACAAATGTCATCAGTAAATAATGTTAAGCTGATGGGTGCAAGGACAACTTTAATTCGATGTAAATCGGACCAAGACAAAGTGAAGTGTACTTTATAAACCATTGACACGTTTATCTTTTCATATCAAGTTATATACCTATATAAAAAATATATATCGAGAGGGAGTGAAAGAAAGGACAATTATCGAATAATCAAAACTGTCCATACAATCATCCTCACAATGGGGTGGTTCAAATTATCTTCGAGTGGCGATCATGCGATTTTGGACACCCAACAAAAGGAAAGCACAATGACGAAACTGCGACAATACAGTAACAAGAATTCAAAGCGCGGTAGTAGTAACCCCAACAGTGTATTTTGTACAAACTCCTTACGTAATCGTTATTCAGTTTCAGCCCGTATTAGACATGGGCCTCTGTCAGCCAAGTCAATGTTATCATCGTCACCATCAGCGTCTTCATCCTACATGCTCCTTCTTCTCGTAACTTTTGCCTACATTGCATGCACATTTGCGGATCCATTATCAAAAGGTAAGAGTTTTGTGAACTCGTACAACTATAATATAGGATGTATGAATGAGTGCATATATAGGAAGACGGAATGCAGAGGGAGTAACAATTCGTATCTAAATAATTGACGCGTTATAACCGCTTTGTAAAAAGTTAATTGCTTTTGTGATTAATTATTGATTAATGACTATTGGTTTGCACGTTGGATTTGTGATTCACAAAATTGTGAACTCTACTAGACATGTGCTTGCTCCTGCTTGGTTAGTGTCGACTTGTCGAGTGAGATTTGATTTTATGCTCTGACGATACATATGATTACTAAACTCAATGCACATGTTCAAAAAGTTGATCATACTTGCAATTTGCCTGCTAAGGGTATTTAACGTTATGATTATTGCTATCATTATGATTATGAATTGCGTCATGGCTATGTGAAATGTAGACCTGAACCAGGCTAGAGTAAGACAAAAGTGAAGGAAGATAACCGATTTTGTAAGTTTCACGGGTGCAAAGGGAATATAGTGTAATGTGAATATGACCACTGCTAATTATGCCATAATTCAATCTTCCGACCATTAATGAACCAGATTAAACTGAGGTACTCGAATTCATCGTCATCCGTCATGCTTCCTTCGACATGTACTGTTTAATCATATGAACTGCATTTCAAACAAAACTCGAAAAAATTTCCTTGATTTTTGCATCACGTTTTAACAAACTGATTGACTGAATAGGTTTAATTGGTTTTGTGAAATGTTTGCCACTGCTTATCGAACTAGACAGTGGATTTCGTTTGGGATGCAACTGCATTTTTTGAGACAAAAAATTTGTCCATTTGTCATTGCAAGTTGTACAGCAGTACGGCTTTCTCTGTTGTCGCAAATCTCTTTTCTAGTGCTTGGCTGACATAAAGCAAAAGTTTTACTTTAATTTTGCTGAAGCTGTGTCCACATGTACTCCTCAATTAACTCAGTCATGTTTTTCACAATTATTTACCTTGATAGTACAAACTAAGACAAGTCAGGTTTGACATTGTAAAATAGTCTATTAGAATGCAAAAAACTTTGTCGCACGACTTTTTAAAGCTCTACTAGCCAATTATCGATTCTTCGAGGGGCGATATACGTATTGGCAGTAATTGTTCCGTCAGAATACTTTGTTGCGAAAGGGAAGCCACAAAATTGAAATTCACCATTAAATTTCTGCCAATGATAATAATGACCAGTGAGTGCACACATTTTAAGAATAACTATTAAAATTTGCATTTAATCAGATTTATTGCTTAACACAGTATGCTATAGTCTTTTTACCACACCTGGTGCTTTATACAAAACACATGTATTCTTATCTTATGTGTCGTATATAGCAAGTCTCTGTACTTGCAAAAAAATAATCAATGTCCAATCAAATATTTTGATCTTGATCACAAGAAGTGAACCAAATTCAAAAGGTAATAATTGAAAAGGTAATAATCAATTTTATAATCTGCAATTTTAACTTCCATCATGCGTAATGGCAATAAGCAGTTTATGCTCACTATCTACTCAGGGTTTCAAATTATACACGTTAAAGAGATTACATTGAGTGATGTGAATATAACGTTTGTTGCAAAACATTTAAATTTTGCAGACCAAAGTCAAAGTCCATTAGTTTTGCAATAAGATATAATAAAGTTATTAAAATACATACATTTAATAATATTTAATGATTATTTAGCGCTAGAAAATCGCTTCTAATTGCAGAAACATATTGGGAAAGTTTAAGCAACTAAAGTTTGGAATTGTTTATTCATTGCCTACATGCGTGTATGTAGGTACTGCGCATGGCAAACATTGTAGTTTGATAATAATCTAAATCTACATCTAATGATTATTACGCATTTTGAATAATGGTACTTTTATTCATGTGGTATGCCTATATAGTTCCTTAAAGTTTGATTAGGAAATGCTGTAGAAAAGGGCTCGGCTTCTATTGTTTGGTCATTTTTATGCAGACATACTTGATATATGGTAATCGCAAACGAAACCAGGTACAACAATGTACATGTTCACTCCCGCATGACCACCGCATCATTTATCGCCGGTGCCATAGTCATTTGATCTTTTCTCGTTATAAATTTCAAATCAAACTTAAAATCCTTTGTACAAGAGTAATGTTATCGGAGTTGCTATTGTTTGTTAACAACAAAGGCACCCTCATCGTCCATCCCATCAACCACCACTACCGCCATGGCTATAATTGCAGGTAGCTTGACGTAATACTCTCATTTTCAGTAGGCGGTCGAAGGTGCCCTCAACCCCAACCCAATTGACACAAGATAATCTTTGATAATGCACTGATTAGAAATGGCTCACCTTTTGTGAACTACATTGTCTGCAAATGGAAAAATGAAAATTTAAACTGCACTGTACGCATACATTTACAACAGCGATAAATAATAAACGCAATAATTTTTCGTCTCCTATATGGTCCTTCTTTACAATGGCTCCAACGACACGTAGAGCTCTCATTAATAAGAAAACTTTTATATTACATTACTTTTTCTTGTCTTGCATGCAAATATCGAGTCAATAGTCAACCTGTAACGACTACGTCACTTTAATAACCGCCAGACCAGTTTCACTCTCTTTCAAAAGATCACAGTGTGCTTGAATGAATGATTTTAAACGCATGATGCTGCTGCGTAGTAGTAGTCCATTACAAGAAAAGATTATTCTTTTATTATTTCAATAGCAATTATACCACGATTTCAACTTCTCTCCTCCCTATTGAAAATACTGCATGCTTACACGGACGTCCTGCTCAATAAGCTGCTTTGAAAATGTTAATCCCACTCCATACCATACATGCATAAAATGAGCAAATACTAATGATCAATTGATTTTTATTCTACACTCCACTTGAGATGCAATGTTCAATTAAATAATTTTCCTTTCGTTTGGCTCGGAAATTACCATTGTGCTTGAGTTGATAGTAAATATATGCATGTATGCTGTATGCGCATTTCATTTTCAACAATTTATAGGTATCACTGTTGACTATGGCAGTAAGGTAGTGGGATACGATGATCATGATACATACTTCCATTTTATTCACTGACGGTGGCAATGCACTTACCTTTCTTGATGTCATCGCTGATCAGTATGCAACAAAGAATCTCGCTTGCGCTGATCCGTTGTAATGTTGAGGGCCGTTGTGATGAAAAAAGAAATCTTTTTGCCTACGTAATACCATCAGGAACAACTTTTGCATTCATAACTGTCTCATTCAACAAACGTAAACAAATGTTATGCTTCTTTTCTGCAAGTTATGTTATGAGCAAAACGTTAGTTAGTTATGCATTACGATGTGTGTGCAATGCGCACATAAATATAAACCAGCATGAAATCTCCAATATTTTTCTTGTAAAAATGAGAGTCTTCTTCTCATTCATTCGTTTTAAAAACCATTTGTCACTTTTCTACAAGCTACAAGTGCACACTTTGGTGACTTTGTTTGGCCTATTGAAAATTGTTGACACTACATATTTCTGGTGTCTTAAGGGTCATTTACTTGCGACTTGTTAATGAATATGAACTGTACCAATGGGTAATTGTTCTCTTGTAATTTTTGGTGAATATATTGCCTCCGTAAACTATATTGAAAAAACAAAGCATCAGGTGCAATAAGTGAGCCGGTTGACGATCCCATAAACTCTCAGCCTACAACTCTACAACATCTCATTATTGCTCATTTACATTTCGATATTCAAAACTCGCAGGCTGTATATAAATACAAACTTATTCACAAACTATAAATATACACACATTTTATCCTTACATGTTATCAATGCGTTTTTGTTCTTAAAAGAGATGAAGAAAAAAAGACGAAGGACCTCGGCTGACATACTTGCATAAATTATTGAGAAATTTTCAAACACGATTTGCTTCGATTTTCTTTCGTTTGTTTCATACGGATGAGCCATTTTAGCCTTAATAGGTTTCTGTTTACTTTTGTAAGTTAAGTATATAAATTGGAAGGATGGACACGGTTTTTTTCCTTTTGTTGTGAATTCTGCCTTTGTACATGGATATGGAGTGTCTTGTGCATTGGCGCCGGCCCATTCTGTTTTGCTCATTACTTCAAATGAATCAAAGTTGATTATCATTTTTTAGACATTGTATGCTGCTCGACGATAATATTTTAATATAATTTAGTTTGATCATGGAAAAGGTTAAGGGTCTGAATTACAATTTCCTTATTGCAACAAACGACTGGCTCAGCAAGCCATCCATGATATGATGATTATGACATAAATGCTTGCCAATTTTAAGTGGTAAAGACATTTATTTATTTAGAAATACCGTTTTGAAATTACTTCATATTGCCCGTGCGTATTGCAGAAATGAATCAACTGATGCATTTATGCGCAGTAGCATATCGTCAATCGTCACCATCGTCTATCTCTTTTGAAATTGAACAATATTATTGATCTGTTATTATCTTTGAATATGTACTTATGGAAAGGTACCTATTTGTGATTATGCAAGTCTTTTCTACTCCAAAGAAGTTGAAGTGGTAGCCAGAAAAAATGTATACAACAATCAGTCAATTATAAATTCTAAAAATGAGCTGATGATGATGACAGTAGAAGTAAGTTACATACATACATGCATATTCAGCACATATGCTACATAATCGAGCCAACTTATCAGCAGCAGTGGTAGTGTCATGTCACGTCATATTATTTTTTCAAAAGTAATAATAAACACTTCGAAAATACACCCGCCGTACACAGGTTTCTTCTAATAATTATTTACTATCATGGTTAAAAAAATGTACTTCTGTGTGGGGATGAATGAGTGACAAATGAATCTGCGCATAATATGGTGAAGGGGAAAAAATGAAGATGAGATGGGAGGAAATTTTTGTTGTCCTTTTCATTTTTGTTACCTAACGCATTCTGTGAACACTGTAACTTTATTAGGTCACTTATCTCATCCTTTTTGAATTTGTGTCACATCACATTATCATGTACACAGACAACTTGGTGTTGCTGGGTCTTGGATGTTGCAGATTGGCACAAAAAGCAGTAAAATATCCTTTGAAATGGCAGTCAGTCAGTTGTACAAGATCGTCAGATAAATCATCTATCTTTTTTTCTCTATTTTGATTTCACGTTAAAACAAATCGTGGTGATTTGCTTCTTCTTTTGACGATGTATGTATGCATAGCTCTTCTCGTGAAATTTAATTCATGACAAATAATATTATTGCCGCAGTTAATCATTGATTGAGCAATTCGTGGTGTGTAGTGAAGTAAAGTGAACAAGTACAATCCTATAAAAGTTACATCTGTCCCACAATGAGACACGAAGTCTAAGGGAGTATATAGCCAACCCCAGTACCCATCTAGAAAGACATCAGTGGAAACTTTTGTACTTTTCGCATGACTAGATGCATACCAAAAGATACCGCAAATTTTTCCTGCAGATGAACATGCACTGATGATGTGAATTGATAAGAATTCAATTTTTCATTTTTTTCACCTATGCAATAGTTTTAATGCAAACATTACAAATACAAATTTTAAGATGTTACTTGCTTTGAGCTGGCTCTTATAATCATCAGTGTCTCTGAGCTTCGTATATTTCATTATAATCCTTAAATTAAATTAAAATAATAATAATATGCATAGAAGATTTTCATAATACTACTTCTAAAACTTATTATCCGTATTCGTAAATAGGTGCATATCAAATATGTGCTCATTGGTGTGCACACCGCGTTGCTAGTAAAAGGCTTGTCAAATATCATTTATCGTTATCGCCTTTGCAATCTACAATCTGTGTGCCTACTTGTCATGAGCTGTGTCAACATTTTACAGGAGCTAATAGGACAAGAGTCAATGAAAAATGATTCTATGAAAATATACATACATAAATACGTCTATGCATAGAAATGGGGTACGGGTGAAAAAGGAAAAGGAATGTATACACAAACTGAAGATGCGTTTTTTTTTCAATTTTTAGGACAAGATTACGTATAATCCTAGCTTCTCAATCAAAGGTACACCGCTTCATACAATTGATGTTTTTGTTTATATTACATAGGTATATAATGACGAAAAGAGAGTGCATCTACCTGTGAAATGCAGCTTCCTTCTCAATGAAAGTAAAATTGATAAAATAAAGCTGGGTATCTGCAGATATAATAGGGTAATGTTGATGA